>WAAE01003449.1:0-164691 GCA_013400495.1 Nicator chloris | reverse complement strand
AATTCCCCCATTCAGGACCCCCCAAATCCCATTTTCCCCCTCAATTCCCCCATTCAGGACCCCCCAAATGCCCCCATTTAGGACCCCCCAAATCCCATTTTCCCCCCATTTGGGATCCCCCAAAATCCACCTAGCAAAGGTGGACTTCCTCCTAAAACATCCTTGAAATTGCCATAAGCCAATATTTTCAGAGTGCTGAACCGGAAGGAGTGACACCAACACCACCGAGTGCACCGAGCACTGGCTGCTCTCTGTGCTCCAACACCAGCTCAGATCTTGAGGGCTCTGTGTATCACTGACTTGAAATTGCAGCAGGAATCCAGAATCTGATGAAACTTGTTCAGGAAGAGCCTCCTGCAATGCAGTCTCTGGCAGTTGTTCCTTTCTAAAAGAGGTCCCTGGGAAGGGAGGTGTGGGCAGAGCCCGTTCCCAGGGGCAGCGCTCCCTCCCTGCTGGCCTGACAGGCATTCTTGTGTCTCTCCACTTCACCTGTTCCCAAGGGATTTGCTCCAGTGGCATCAACACATATGTGCCCCCTCCTTCCTTGCACCTGGATCCTGGATAACATCTCCTGCTGAAATTCCCCTGCAGAACTGCTCAGAACAAGTGCAATAATACTGCTTGTGTATGTAAAAATTGCTCGGCACAAAAACCAGAAGAATAAAATGCTCTAGATATGCACTACCTTCAAGGAACAGTTAATTAACATAACCATTATCACACAGTTAAACTGTATAAGCAATGGCTGGAAATGAAAGATCTGTGACAAGACACAGAGACAAAAAGTTTCTTTCTCTGGACTGTTTAATTCCTTGTAACAGCTATGATCTGTTCACACAGATATTCCACAGTGAACAGCTCATCACTGCATCTCCAGTAAAAAGAAACACCCAGTCATGAAAAGTGATTTCCATACAAACAGCCTTAATTCTTACAGCACCAAGCTGAAGGAAAATAATAAAAGAATTTTTACTTCCACCTGTCCTCAAATCAACCTTTTTCTTCTTAGTTAGAAAAGGTTCTCATCCATGATTTCCCAGTTTTCCCCATTTATGCCAAGCATAACAAGAAGCTGTGTGTTTGCAAAGTATTGCATAAAAGGTATATTTCTGCAATAATTTTATATCAGTAATGGTCAAGGCAGAAAATTATGTTAATGGTGCATCCAGACTTTGGTGTAGGTGCAAATACCTAAGTGGAAGCTACAGACATCTCGATACACACATGTGGAATGACCCTGGCCCCTCAATCCATTTGCTGTTTCTTTTATTTTGTCCATACAAGGTGGACAGAACCACAGGTATTCAAAATGCAGTAATTCCATTTAACTGTGACGTAAATGATCAAATAGAATCTAATTCTGCCTTTACAGTGAAGCTCATCTATTTCATTTTTTCCACAAAAATTACTTTGTTGCTCTTCACTGAACCTCACACTGTTTCAGAGACAGATGATGCACTAATTCTTGCATCACTGTAAAGGGTGAGCAATTGAGAGCAGCCCACTGGGGACCACGAAGGTGATCCATTATGGGACTGAAATAAGAGTGTCAGCAGCAATGTCTCCAAAGGCACCCCACACACCCACCCAGTGCAGGAGAGCCTCATCACCCATCCCAGCATGCAGAAAGAGTTCTGGAAGCCATCCCCTCCAGAAATGAAACTCTGTTTGGTGACACTGCCATGCCTCATGGCAGAGACATGTACATACTGGTCTTTCCTGATCTGGTCCTATTATTTATTCTGTTATTTAGCTCTATTTATTCTGTTATTTTCTACGTAGGATGATGGAGGAGCACAGTGGGGGGCTTGTGGTTTTATTTAGACTGCAAGCTCTGCGGCACAGAAACCTCTGATCCAACCATGCCTGTCTCAGTGATTACCATGCATAAATGGTAAGCATGGCAGCATAACAACAGTCTGGGCATCTGGAAAAAAACCAGACAGTGAAATCAATCTTATCTTGGAGCACAAGTCATATAAACTGAGGCTGAAGGACAGATAAGTGCAAGCAACCTGGCAGACCACCTCTGCAGGAAATCATTCTTGTCTACATCCCAACATGGGTTCATACATGACCAACAGGAACCCTGAGAGGTTAAAGAAGATTCTTTTAACATTCCGGAACTTGCTATTTGGCCGTGCCCCCGTGCAGGCAGTCACAGAAGCTGAGCTGGTGTCTGTCACTGGCCAGGCTGGCACAGCTCTGGGGATGCCTTCCCCCTCAGCTGACCTTCAGCTGTGAGGAACTGCACCACAGGTTAGGGCCAGAAGATACCCATCTGTTACCACGGTAACCTCAAAGCAGACTCAACTTCCAAACATATGCTCCTGCTAAGTTACAGGCTCCCCAGGCAAAGTGGGGGAAGGCTTAGGTGATGGGAAAGTTCCCTTCACTACATTTGCTCAGCCTTGGAGTTGGATTATTTGAAAGGACACGGCTATATTTAACCCCGGGGATACATTTCCAAAAATCCTACGCTAGGAATTCACAGAGAAAAAACGTGCTTGTGATGCTTTTGATCTTCCAGCAAGGCTGCTGCCCTGAATTAGCAGCACATGCCCCGGCAGCAGAGCCCTCCCTGGCTTTGGGACTCTGGAGGGGCTGGAGCAACAGCCTGGCAGATTCATTGCACCTTCCTATGGCAACGTTTGGACAACACTGCCTGTATAAAACTGCTCAAAACGTTTAGAGGAGCAGGTTAAAGTGGGTGCCTGCTCTCGAAGACCAGAGACAGAATTATTTTCCGTGAGAAAACAAGCAATTAAGAATTTTATTTTTTTTAATACAGCAGCTATTTTTAGTTATTTGTACATAACACAGCAGCTCCCTCCCTCCCTTAGTGGGTACTACACACACACAGAGAGCTGCTCGGGTCATGCAGATGGTTTCAGCTCGTATTATTCCTTCCAACCAAGTCATGAATGTGTGAGCCCAGCCATCACCTGTAAGTATCATGGCAGCACTCACATCTGTTACATCAATTCATTAAAGTGCTCCTGAGAAAAAGAACACAGAAATATGGATAACACGTGCCATGCACACAAATCAGTAATGGAGATTTCAACATCTGCGCTCTTTTGACAACAAAAAAAATTAATTCATGGAGCTGGCAAGGGTCACACTGAGGAGGGGAGTGGATACCTTGCTCCAGCAATTGAATTAATATTTTCAGTACTGTTCAAATCAAAAACCAAGGTCCCCACCACGTTGGAGAATCTCCATACAAACTCTTCCTTAAGTGTCACGCACATTACAATACAGCTCATTATCAGAACACAAGAAATCAGTCAAGTATTAAAATAATAGTTAAATTCCCATCACCAGAAGTGAGGTTTCCTTGAAAATTAAGTTATTGTACTGAAAACACAGCCTTGATCCCAACTTCCATACAGTTCTTGGGAAGAAATGCTGTGGTCAGTACAAGAACCTTTGTTTGCAAGACAAACAGCAGTAGGAAGACTGAGTGATATTCATTTACCACTACAGTTTGGTATCTGCATCAGAAAGAGATGATTCTTAAAAACTTCCTGTCAACACATGAAAAAAAGCAAATACCTCCCTTGTGCTATTTGAGAACAGATACTCATGGACACAAAGTGATCCTGAAAAATATGAAAGCCTGAGCACCAACCCACAGGCGACCCACTGCAATTTCCTCTCCTATTTATAGGAGGTGCTGTGGTGTTTGTTAAGCCTACGTGCCTTCCTGCTGCTCCAAATTCTTGTCCTGGGTGTCCCACAACTTCCCCAGACATGGGAAGATGAAAGTCTGGTGTATCCACCCACAGGTTCCCCAGTCCTCTTCCTTTCAGCAGGTTTCAGCTTTGCTACATTCATACACACATAATGTAGCACAGACAACTCACACCCTTTGGGTTTTATCATTTCACAAATGTAAATGGTATGAACCCTTTTACAAGAGGCAATATTCAGCACTTGCAAAGGCACCCACATCAGTAAGAATAATCTATAGTACCTAGGAAGGCCCACACTAACCTCCCATAACCTGCAAGACACCACACGTTAGACTGTAAAATTGTGCCCTAAACAAGAAGCAAATAAGAGGGGAAAAAAAGGAAAAATATCTGTTTTTCTATAAACAAACAGTATTAGCAGAGATAGCCTTATTCAGGTTTATTCACCTATGTCTTTTCAGAAGTGTGTAGGAAAGGAAACTGGTCTTGATTTATTGTCCTTCACCCAGTTATCAAGAATTATACCAACATTTTCTGGGTGGTTTTGTTTGGTTTTGGTTTTTGTTTGTGTTTTTTTTTTGTTTGTTTGTGGTTTTTTGGTGGTTTTTTGTTTGTTTTGGTTTTGGTTGTGGTTTTTTGGGTGATTTTTTTTTGTTTGTTTGTTTTTTTTTTTGCAAAACCCAAATGCTCTGATGCTCTCCAAATGTTCTTGGTCCCAGAGCCTGTGCTCCATACAAGCACATCCTCTTTTACCCACAGCATTTTCTGCATCCAGCTGGAACTAATCATCAGAATTACAGGTTTTTGTTTAGACAAATATCTACAGTACCAAAATACAGAGGTTTGGGGGAGAAAAAACCTGAAACAGATTTTATGCAGAGGACAAGCTATAGAATAGTCTATAATAGATTATAGAAAAGCCAGCCAAGTCTTATCTGGAGCAAAGGAAGACAGGGATCCTCCCCTCAGCAGAACAACCCAGACAGGATGATGATGGGAGGACAGGTTCTCACCTAAGCGATTTTTCACGGAGCCAGTGGGGTCCTTGTCACGTCATTTTTGGCACTGGGACAAGGGTGATAAGCACGGATGGTCCCACATGGTTCTGCAGTACTAAACTTCACTTGACAAGGCTTATTAGCACTGGCTTTGAGCCTGACAGACCCAAGCTGTCTCCAGTGCTCGGTTTGGGCCAATTTGCCTGATGCTCTCCAACACTGGGAACAAGGCAGAGAGGCTGGATCTGGCTCTGTGGAGAGCTCCCTCAGGTTTGGCATCACCAGCTTGGGACTGTGCCACATGGAAGCAAAGACACTTCTTTTCCCCACGTCCTTTAATGGGTTTGGGAAGACACAGATTTGGTCCAGCTTTCTCAGCTGACACACCTGGCTGGGAGTGAGCTGATTCTTCACAGCTCAGCTCACATGTGTCTGCTCAAGGCATTGGGACTCTACAAAGGGAAAAGAGGATGGCAGAAGACTTCCTTCCCTCTGAGATCTGCTGTGTTCCTATACAATAAGCAAAGTTGAATCTCCATTTATTGGTGCTTCTTTTTTTTTTTTTTTAATCCCCTCAGATCTGTGCTGCTCACACTCTAATATGGACATGGACACTTTTAACTAAAGATTCATTTGAAAAAAGACTGGACATTATCTACATATCTGGATGGCCTTGCCCTTGCCACCTCTCTGAGCCAGGGTTACCAGACACAAGCACCAGTTCCCACACTCTGCAGCACCCTGGAAGCTGAATTATTAGGGTGCACTGAAATGGAAAGGATGAAGACTGCTGTACCTAAAACGAGCACTGTAACACGTTTGTCCTGGACCTGCCAAAGCGTTGTCTCCCTAAACACTGCAAGTAACTACTGCACAAACACCACCCCTATGAAGATTCCGGCGTTCTGCCTTAGAAGAATCATGGAATGATTTGGGTTGGAAGGATCCTTCAGGATCATGTAGTTTCACCTTCCACTATCCCAGGTTGCTCCAAGCCCCATCCCACCTGGCCTTGAACACTTCCAGGGATGGGGCAGCCACAGCTTCTCTGGGCAAGCACAGTACTTTTATAGTCAGACGACAAAGAGCTCTGTAAGCATGTGGACCTGATAAAAGCAAGCACTAAGCATAATTTTCATTTTCCTCACACAAGGAAAACTGCTGGGGATGCCCAGCTGTGACTGCAGGTCCCATGAGCAGGGGGGACAGTCCCACTCACCCCTGAATGAGCAAGTGCAGTAACATCAGAGGAGGCAGCACAGACCAAATGTGTCCTTGCAGCCCTGTCCAGCATTCCTGACCCAGCACATGCCCCCTGCATGCCGCTGCTTATAACCTGATCCGCCTTCCAAAAGCAACCCACTACATCCATCCCACCATCCAACAGAGCAACACTTTCTCTTCTTTGAGAATAACGGCTTGAAGAGACTTTTTTAGCTGCAACATCCTGGAACCAGTTACAGACACCAGTCCCGAACGAAGTTCGGTTCCTACAACACACTTGTGGAACATTAAATTACAGTAATTGTCAAAATTTCCTCGTTATTTATACTCCAGACAGCTGCTGTGCCTACAGCAAGAACAGCAAACACCCTCTTCAAAGCAGCAAGAAGGAGCAAAGATAAATCTTTCTGATGGCTTGCTCTTTACAGAGCGCTTGCTCCGTGGTTTCAACAAGATTGATGACTTCCAGGAAACAACAAAAAGCCAAAGGAGAAGAGCAGAACAGAGTGTGGCTTCTGACTTATGATGTCAAGCTCTCCTTCAATCTTTATTTCACTTTATTACATGAGTGGCTGTGCTCATGTTGAAGCCATGAAGGTAGGGGCAGTCAGGAACACTCATAAAAATAAAAAACATTCAAACAGCTTCACACAGAGAATGGATATCCAAGTGTGCCAAAGCAAGCATTTGCAAGGCCAAAGGAAGATATTAGAATTTATGTTGTAAAATTACTTTTTCTCAAGAGACAGCAAGAAGTAACCTTGTTTGAAGTACCATAAATGTTAAATGATCTTCATTTAAATGTATTTTTAAAACCAGTTTTTTACTATTTGTGTTCTTAATAAAATTCTGCTATACCCTTAGGTTCAGCAATACTCACAGCAAATATACTCTTGAGGTATTATATGCTTTTAATTTTTCTGGACCAATTTTTGGTTCTCCAGTTTGATTGTTAAATACAAGCAAGATACAAACCAACTTCTTATCTGTCAACAAATGGCATCTTGAATTTTATTAATTTTTTCATTTCATTCATATTGCTCATTTACTTTTTTTCATTTCAAAAGATATAGGAACTCTTAATCATACTTTCAAATATCTAATTCTTTATTTCTATATATTTCTGTTTAATTATGTGATATTTCAGAAATATAAAGCAGCAATGTAAGAATAATCTCAGTTGTAAATACGTGATAAATTATAAGGCCTGATTCAACTACTGTAGAGTACAATGGGGCAAGAACTGTAATGTTCATGTTCTGAAGATTATACTTTTAGTTCACTACTGTGAAAAATTAATTTAAAATTGTTATTAAAAGTCTCAGCCATTGAAATCCCACCCTGTCACTCAGCCATGCACACACAGACAACAGACCATTTCACTACTTACCATTTGAGACCTGTTTTTTGGGCAGCCATTGATGTCTTCAATCTTCTCATTTGCTGAAAAGCAAAAAAAAAAAAAAAAAAAAAGAGGCAATAAGGCAAAAAAAACTAAAGCAAGGGCATTTATTTATTCCAATGATTTCCTGAGCACCTGCTGCCAGCTCAGTAAAGGGGTTTTGGATTGTAGCTGTCCAGTCCAAGTGAACGTGTGAAACACTGAGAGCCACAAAAAGAAAAAAAGCAGCTGGAGTTGTCTTCTGGGTTGTGCCTCCAGAGACAGCTGGGGCAGAAGCCAACTGCTCTGACAGCCTCTGGTATGGTGACGGGGAATTCCTTCAAACTATGGGAAAGTTGTGAGCTTTGGAAGCTGAGTCGCTGCTGGCTGGAAAAGTGAGCACTCCACATACAGAGATGTTAGCATGGCAGCTGGTCTGCTGGAGGAGTGAACACAGGTTTTAAATCCACACAGGAAAGTTATGATCAATAACTCTAATAATTTCTTTTCTTTCTTTTTTAAAGCACGAATCGTGAAACAACTTGTCAAGGTTCTTGACCATGGCTTACGTGCTCCCCTAACCTGCAGAAGAGCACAGTTTCCACCTTTAAGGTCAGAGGTGAAACAATGAAATCCCTGAGCTGGAAAATGTTTGCCTTAGAGTCTGAGTTTGCTCTGTGTCACCTTTCAGCCTTGGATGCTGAAATGACTTTGTGTTTGAGTCTGAAGAACCAGTTACAACCAAAGTTCAGTTTCCCACAGTTTTTTCACTGTAATAAAGGCAGGAGCTCACATCCCATTTGATTCCTGCATTAAAAGCCATATTTTCTAGCACTCCCACATATTCTCAGGACACCAGTCAGAACTCCATCCCACTTCATGGTTTCCCTCAGTTAGGAAGATCACATTTGGCACAATATTCCAGCAGGAGTCGTGAGGAACAAAGCAGTGACACAATTCACTCTTCCTGACAGGTCCCATTTCACACATCCATGTCACAGCACACCTTCATCCCACAGCAATACAATGAGAAACTGAAGCTAATCTGAAAGAGACTGCAGCTAAATCCAGAGTGTGCTCCCCAGAGTGGCCCATCAGCTCCTACCCACAAATGGTATTCCTTCAAGGAATGCCATCTCAGCTTTGGTCATGCACAAACTGAGATGAATTCATCAAATCCCTTTTTCCAAGTCCTGTGCATCCATATCATAATATTTACCATCTCCCACTTTAGAACCTCCATCAACTCAATTTCTAACACATTAAAAAACTGATAGCTGTATTCCTGTAAATTGGCACCATTCATAATTACTGGAAAGGAGACTAAGGAACCTGTGAACTTGTCTCTTGTTTGGGACACACGTACAGAGACACCTCCAGGAACCCAGGTTACACCCAGTGTATCTGCATTCATGGATTTAAATACAGCTACTATGCTTATTTGGCATTACTAAGGCATGTAGTACTTACACATTCTTTTACAGGCTCATAAATTTTGAGCTGAGATGAACCAGAATGCTGTGAAAGCATTTTAACCGACTTGCAAATAGCTGTTTTTACACATAGCACACCATAACACAAAAAAAGCCTCCTCTCCTGCACTGCATATCAAAGCTTTCTCACTATGTAGTTTGGAAAAAAGCTTGGATTTTGCAGGCAACAGATAAAGCTGCTTCTAGGTGTGAAAGCCCTCCTCATCCTTGTGCCAATGAGATGCAGCTGCCTAAAGCCACACAAAGCAGATACAAATTACTTTTCTTCACTATTAATTTGGAGGATTAAACTCAGAATGTTTAAATATGACCTTTCTTTCACATGAAAAAGGTTCTTTGAAAAAGAAATCCTTCCCCTCATACCTCAACTTTTGAAACCTTGCAGACTTTATCTTAAATATTAGCCAAAAGGCAGCTATAAAAATGATGAAAAAAACCAACCTGCAAAGGTGATCAAAGCAATAATTGGTTATGTATTTTAGAAGGAATAATTTGAATTTCATAAGGGTTTTCACAAGTCAATACTCAAAGAGCTACATTTAAATATTTGGTAGAAGGAACCAAATCCACGTTTTGATGGTGGTATTCTTGCACACGTGTTCTCATGCAGAAGTTTGCTACAACTGTGTTAAGGCAGGGTAGCTAGATAGGCATGACAGGAAATCAACTCCTAACTGCTCCTGGGTTTCCAAAAACCTTTCCTATTAAAGGAAAGGGATCTAGGAAGGAGCATTGTTCATAGCGAATACCTGTCAACACACAGTCATCAATTAATTCATGGCCTGTTTTGACACCTCTGTAACTGCACGGAGGGTCTACAATCCTACTGAGATTTAACGTTGCTCTACAGCAGAGAGACAAAACCTTTTTTACCACATCCCAGTAGAATCACTGGAAAATGCTTCACAGTGTCATCCCAGAACAGGGCTTGCAGTTCCCTACCTTAAACCCAGACCTAGCTCCCTTACAGCATCTCAAACACATATAATAAATATGCATGCACTGATGTCCTGTTCCTTCATTGCTGCCTTCTTAATTTGCATCTCAAATCTGTCAGTTTGCTCCTAACAATGGTTGTCCTAATTCCCATTAGCAGGCTTTCCCATTCCATCCATCTCCATCGGCCCATGCACGTGTTTTGTGGCATCCCCAGCACCAGATGGATGAGCCTCTGAAGGAACTAATGAAGGATCCAGGCCCAAGGGAAGAGGGACAATATGCAGCTCTCTACATGGAGGAAAATTGTTCAGAACTTTCATTATCTATGAGCATTAGTGCACTAATTTAAGAGAACTAAAGGCTTTGGATAAAATAACTGAGTCTGCAGTTGAGATTTGTCCTAATGGTAAGTGATTTTCCTCATCTGAAAACTCGTTATGAAAGATTTCTTTTTCTGCCACACAAAAATAACACCCCTTCTCCTTTCCCAGCTGTATATACGGATCTCCCAAATCCAACTGGAGGCAGGAGTTCAACACAGGAGGCAATATCACTGTGAATTATATTCAGACCAGTACCCAAGAGATATTGGAAATAGTGAGGGCTAACAGCATCCTAGCAGGAAAAAAAAAATCTCATGAGTTGTTTTTTTCTAACATTCAGCCATGTGGAGTAACATTGCTGTGTCACGAGACCTTATCAGCAACATCCAAAATTTTTCCACTATAAGACAAGGCTTTTTCAAATTAATTAGCAAAGCCTCTGGAGGAAAATGATCAACATAACTCCATGCAGTTTGATGGATTCTCCCCCACGCACTCTGTGTTGGTGTAGAAGATAAAAACAGGGATTGTCTGAGCGAGCTGGTGGACACTTGGCACAAACACAGAAAATCACTCACCTACAACTTGGATTATTTCAGCTAGCAGGACTCCATCAGTCACATCTTGCTGCAGATCCTTTATCAATCTCTTGTGACCAGATTTTGCTAGATAGTGATTAGCCCAATCCGTATAAATCTGTTAGGAGAAAGACAAACAGAAATAAACTGTTACTCATAACACAACCTGAAAAATGAGAATTCTTTGTTTCTCCCAGTATCCAAAAGGCTGATTTCAGATCGTTGCCTGTTTTTTTTTTTTAACCCTCTTCGAAACAAGTCAACAACATTAAAATTCAAGGCCTTGTGCAGATCAAGTGTTCAGCTTACTGTAGTATGGATTTTTCTATTCAGCAACCTGACATCAAAGCTCAGGGCAGATGACAGCGAGCTCTGAAAATGTTACAGCTTGAATGGACCATCAGGAGGTCAGCAGAATATTCCACAGCAGCAGTGAGCATGCACAAGAGATTTCAATTTCCACCCAAGCATTTTTTCTTCTGCATTTTCCCTCTGACATTTTTTCTTCATAGCTGTTATTGAGAAAGTTTTAAAGGTTCTTTTCCCAAAAACGCTTCTGGTGGATATTAGCCATACAGCAGTTTCATTGTGAGGAAACTCCTTTATTGTATTACCAAAGAAACCTTTAAAGGTCCTAAATATCCACCAATTCTAATAAATTCCATCTCACAGGAATTAAACAGGCCTATTAAATTGCTTTTAATCTGTTATGCAAACTTCCAGCTGTTGGAATTTATTTCAAAATTTATTACCTGAAAACTAAGCACACCAAGCAACCAAAATCTCTAATTTGCACTAAGTACTGCTCATCATATGCCAGCACAGCTTAATCAAGATCACCAGAAAACTTATAAAAACTTTTCATGCTAGGTTATCAAAAAGAGACTAAATTACTTCATTAGGAATTTCTGCTTATGAATTAAATAACAGTATTCTTTACATAGGACAATTGCAAAATTACCTATGATGTTCCAAAGAAATAGGGTAAAAAAGCAATTAAATATCGGGATTTTACCTCTTAAATATCTAAATACTAATGTTCACCCCTATTCTCAATGGTGTCTAGAATATTGGAAACACATTCATCCCCATCTAGTCTATCAGTCTAGCAGATTTAGATTCCATGTGCCTCCTGGAGCACGAGCCATCCCAACCCTCACAGACCCTACAAACCCCTGTGGGCATGACAAATGCTGACCCAGAGGGAACAAGGGGATCCAGTCCCCAAAACCCCAGGAAAGCCCTCCCTGTGCACTGCCCAGGAAATACTGTTTTTCTTCACAGCCACTGATAGAAAAGCCAAGAGCAGGGGAGGGGCTGCTCTCCGGGCTGAACAGCTCCAGCTTTAGGAGAGGTGCTGCAGCCCTCTGATCATCTTCATGGACCTGCTTTGCACTCCAGCAGCTCCACACCCTTCTTATCCTGCAGGCCCCAGGGCTGAGCAGTGCAGATCCTCTCAGTTTCTGACCCACAGCTACTCATTTCAGGAGCATCTCAAGCCCTGTATTCCCAGTGTGGTGATGAAGTCCTCCTTCCCGGGAATCAAAAGCCAGCTGCCAAGTCTAGGGGGACAATTTGCCACAAAACCTGGAGGTAATACAAGGATTGTAATTTCCCACCCCTCTTGCACTCTCTGATTCAATGTTAATGTGATAAAATGGAGAGCAGAGGTTTTGACTAGAGCTGTTTTTGTTATAAAGTCTTCATTTGTATTTTTTTTTTACAACCTGTAAAGCACAACTGGTAGCAGCCATGAACAAATCACTTAATATCTGAAAGATATGCCCCTATTTTCCACCATCTATCCTTTACTTTCCCCTTCAGAGCAGCAGGAAATGCACTTCCTATGCCAAGAGCGTCATGGGCTTGAACAGAAAAACACACTGAGACACCTCCGTGAAAAAAACAAACCCAGAGCTGAAAAACATCTCAATGAAATAAAGGCTGAGTACATGAGTGATTTCCCCAGCTGACCCAGAAAAGAAAAGGGGCAAAATCCCACGCTGTAGAAACCACACATTGTGTTCCTTAGCTCCGTTTACAAGAGAACATTTTCCGTAACAGGAAAACATTTTAAAAGCTTCAACTTCAAGGAACCAGGATTGACTTAACCTACTTTTCTGCCACATAGCCTTAGCTTTCTTATCTAGGAGTGGAGACATACGAGGTAACAGGTTGTAAACCATTTACTTTCCAAGTGCAAGGGTCCACCCCCCCACGCCATCCCTGCAATTCAGCTGACAAGGAACTTATGGAACACAATAACCACATTTCCTTTAATGGCAGGGCTGCAATGAATGTCCTAATTTCTCACTGAAGGACTTGCAGAAAATCTAAGATTATGCTTTGATGCGTCGGTTCCATCCTGGATCATTTCCATGATGCAGATCATCATGCAGTCAGACAAATCCTTGGATCAGCGCTAGAGTTAAAACAGGAGCAGACCCCTCCTGGCAGAGCCTGAAATCACAGCAAGACCCTGAGAGCTAGTCAGGATTCATTTTTAAGTCAAATAACAGCGTGAGAACACACGGCTGGCATTGCAAAACTGCTACCCTGTACCTGCTTACTACTGCGCTAATTCCTGTTGCACCCACGAACACCAGATCTTATATTCACACCCTGGAACTGCATCAAAGAAATCCCTGAAATCCCTTAAATCCTCCTGGTAGAGGAGACAACTTGAAAAAGCCCAGATACCTGCTGCCTTATTCACTGCCTATGATGACACATGAAGAAATTCCCTCTGATGGCAAATTATTCTTGCAAACCCCACTCTGGGTGCTGAAGTCAGCCTGCTACAAGCAGAGCTTTTATGCTTATTATGAAATGCAGACCAGTATGGAGGAAATATTTATTCCTGGGGTAGTTAAGGGTGTGGAATATTATTTCATTCCACATGTTCAATAGGAAAGCATTTCACAGGAAAATACAGATATAATAAACCTGTGCTTCTCTTAAAAATGTTATCACACAACATTATTTTGCAACATGCATAACATGCAAATTATGATTTTTTTAACTGCCTGGGCTATATATTTACAAGCTCTGAAGGACTCTCAGGGACACAGTATTACCCAGGCTTATTGTAGTAGCTCCTCGTGGTCACAACTGATTTTTATGACATATATTAAGCTACTCATTGAAACTTTCCAGGATGTTTTCGAAACCTGTTTGTTGCAAGTCTTTGTAATGTACTACACAAATAGATTTCGAATGTTTCTTTTCCTTTTCCATACAAACAAGTGAAAAAAAAAATGAAATTACACAATGGCTGCTATTTCCAGACACATGAAATACATTTCAAAGCACACAGTGTTTTCAAATGTTCAAAACCAGGCAAATAATTGGAAAAACAATAATAAAGAAGTAAGGAAACACTGCTGAGAAACTCTCCATTTTCCTATCTCTGTACATCAATTATGAGTGTATCTCAGGTATTTTCAGCAAGTGGGTATGAAGTAACGTGTTTGAATAGTCATGTGAAAATTACCTGAACAGTTGTCTAATTAAAAATATAAAAATCTTGTGGTGTGAAATATTCCAACCCACTACAACCCAAGAGATATTGCCTTATGATACACACCAGTGCAGGCTTTTAAAACTTTCCAGTGATTTCACACAGTATGAAAATCACCAGCTTCCTTACTTTAGTTACAAAAACCAAGTGAACATGGTGATTTGGGCATTATCACCATAAGCAGGTCTTTGTGTCCAAGTCAGGTTAATGTTTAACTCGGGTCTAAGTCCCAGCTTTTGTTAAAGGTGGACTCAGCTGTTTGGTGGCTTTTTTTTTTTTTGCCTCTGTAGTGTATGATCTTAGGAATCCAATTATCTGGGAACAAATTAAAAACATATGTGAAAGACTTTTTTCTTCTCTCTTTTTCTCTCCCCCTTTGATCCACCAGATTTGAACTAAGAGCATTACAGTTAAGTATCAAGTTGGGAAATACTCAGTACGTTATGAGTCACAGCTAAAACACTAAAATGTAATGCAAAAAACCAGAGAGGTTTCAGAAAAAAAATAATCCAAATTCTAAAGATTTTGAAATTTGTCTGTAAAGAAAAAGGCCTCAACACTGTCTTCCATCAGTAAGATTGAAGAATTTTGACATTTAATGGGGTTTCTCCCATTCTGCCCTTTCCTTAGCCTCCCACCTGCTTCTTTAAAGCACATTTCAGATGAGAGAGGAATCTTGCTTTCCAGCCAGGAGACCCCTGAAATTCCCTGGCACTCCAAGGCTCCTGCAACATCAGGAGATGAGTACATCCAGCACAGCCCACCATACCTGAGCCTGCCCTGTACCTGAACATTGAATCAGCACAAGAGGTGCCTTCTGCAGAACTGGTTGGTTGTTCAAGCCCACACAGCCATCCCCAAGCACTTGAAGAAGGCTGGGGAGCAGAACTGACCAGGAAAACCAGGATACAAAGCATGAATAAAGTCATGGGAGCAATGAATCCAGGAAGATCTTTTAGAGACCCAGTATATCCACGGGGCTGCAATTAGGTCAATTAGGTTTATTAGGTGTCAGGTATTATCATGTACTCCAGGGTCTCCTTTAAATGGAAACCACCTGATGTTTTTGCCTCTGAGTCAGTATTCTGAATTACACTCATGAAAAGGAAAGGATTCACATGAAACTACTTGAAAATAATGTCTCTCTTCTATGCAAATAGAAAATACGCCTGAATTTCTTCCTTGTTACTCACTTCCACACACACACAAATCTAATTTTAATCAACGCCCAAGTAAATTTTCAAATCTTTCTTTCCTTCCCCTGCCATGTCAGTTCTGAACTAATCAGACACCGATTGTTTTCTCCCAATAATTATCATGAATCAGGCTCTCACAAATTTGGTAACAGCTGAAGAACATCTTTTTGACATCATGTAGCATAATTAGAGCAGAGCAAGGCTTTTTTCATGATTGAATAGCAGGGTTAGTCACACCGATGAACTCCCATTCCAGAGGAGCCGCCACAATGCAGTGCCTGTGCTGCTGCTAACCAAACCACGCTGCCTGCTGAAGTTCACAGGGAAAACAAAAACCACCCCCAAACCTAAAAATAGCCACAACACACTGAGATGATCCAAAGGGGAATGCCTGCAGTCCTTACAACACTGTGGGGTTTTG
Organism: Nicator chloris; assembly: GCA_013400495.1. NCBI lineage: Eukaryota > Metazoa > Chordata > Aves > Passeriformes > Pycnonotidae > Nicator > Nicator chloris. The sequence continues at coordinate 148,920 of WAAE01003449.1, read as the reverse complement.
GATAGCCCGTGAGAGACTCGCTGCTGCCCAGTGTCATGGGGCTCGCACATGTGGAGTCACAAAACTCCAATTTTTGACTGGTAACACTAATTGCAGTTTCATGGTGATCCATGCTACAGTCCAACACTGATCTCCTTAACAGATATCACACTGCAAAGCCCAGAGCTAAATAGCTAAAGCCAAAGGTTTAGCAGAAAAACCCTTCCCTCTGACACCTCTCTGGCTCCAAGGGAGCACAGGAAGGATAATGGCTATTTTGAAAGTGCATAGAGGTTATGACCCTGAGAATACTTTGCTGAGTTACTGGCAAACGGACAACAAGGAAGCACACAGTAAAAAAAAAAAAATAATAAAATCAAGTTTAACAGCATTTGTCACAGACCTTTTTCCAAAGATTTATTACAATTTGTGGCCTTAGTTGCCCCATCATGCTTCTTAAATCCTGTAGAAGTCTCTATCTGTACGTCTGTACCAAGACACAAATCCCACCAAAAGGGTAGTGCCAACTCTTCCAGAATAAATGAAGCTTTGCACTGCTATCCAAAAAGACAGTTTCATGCTTTTTCCCCCAATATAAGTTCTTTGAAAACAAAACAAAGGCTTAAAAAGCAGGACACAGGATGGATAATGTGTGACCCCATTTATCTGTGATAATTTAAAAGTGGGCTTTGAGCAAAGAGTTCTGTCTGCTCCTTTTATTTAAGGATACAGCTGAGGGTATGAGGACAGCAGGACTCAAGGCAAACACACATTGTCCTTAGGGATGCCCTTGAGTCCCCAGTGACCCCCAGCTCAGAAGGAAAGGATAGATGAGGCAAGCAGTGAATCACTTCTCCTCTCTGCTCCAAGACGCTGGAAACATCTGGAAAGCCAGGCTGGAGGGCTGGAGCTTTGTTGACTCAGTCCCACCAAGCACCTTGGCACCAAAGCCAGCTAATAAAGGGAGGAAACCACCAGAAACTCCGAGGTGGTGATGGGCTGAATTGCAGGTGGTTTCCTTCCAGATGAGACAGCAAAATTACCTTCCTGGAATGTCACTGTATGGAGAACAGGCCAAGTTGGATGGGGCTTTCAGCAACCTGGTCTAGTGGAAGGTGTCCCTGCCCATGGCAGGGGGTTGGAATGAGATAATCTTTAAGGTCCCTTCCAACCCAAACCACTCTCTGGTTCCATGGTTTGCAATCCCCTAAAGAGCTGTCGCACGCATATGCACATACACCTCCTAACTAGCATCCAATATGATGCCAGCACTCCCAATCACCTAAAGTGCTGGAACTTTTGAGTTATCATTAACTACAGAGAATTGAGCTATAACCATCTGCAATTCCCACTGCGTTCCCACATTTCTGGGGAAACAGGTAACTCTTCTTTTTTTTGGTTAATTTCTTAAGGCAACTCAACTAAATTATTTATTCTACTCAGATGTGCAAGTGTTTTTTGCAAATGCTTTGAATTACTACCCAGTTGGTGGAGGACATTCTTCTGAATATTACATTTTACTGGACACTTGTGTACATTAATTAGCCTTTGGAAGTTAAATAGAGAAATGGGTAATTTAAACACCACTGGGACTACTTATTTCTCTCTCTTTAAAGCCTTATTCCCAACTGAGAGGGGCTTTTCTCATGCATATGACTACGATTCAAAAGCAATGGGCTGACTCACAGCACACGGAGCCAAGCATATGTGTCAGTTTTAGTAGGCTTGTGACCTTTCCAGGAATAGAGCCTTGGACTGTCCATGCTTCAGAGCAGGCACTGAGTGTTTAGAGCAAATCTCTAAACAAGCATCATGCCTTCAATTGCCCAGCTGGCACCTTTCCTCCTCTTACCGTACTGAATATTTCACTACATTTAATACAAAAGAGGAGCAAAGAGAGAATTCCTTTCCTTCCCCCCAGCTGTAAAGTCTCTGAGCGCTGTTACTGACAGGTGCTGCCTCCACAGCGGGCTGGGTATTTCTCACCAGAGCAGCATTTTCCTCTGGAGCAGCCTGGAAGGTGAAGCAAGGACAGCGATGGTGCTGGCATCCGGCACGCTGCGCTCTCAATGCTCCCCTTATCCACGTCTGCCATAGCCACATCCCTGCCCAGCTGGAGCCACACACACTGTGCCAAGCAGGTGGCCTCGCTGTTACTCCCCCTTGCAAAAAAGCCCATGAAGTCCTGAATAAAACGAGACTGCATTCACACCTGCGCCGATTCCTCTGCGTATCCCAAAGTGAAATAAGAGTTTCGTTTGCTGAGCTGATCGGCAAAACCCATTCCAAGTCACATTTGGCCGCAGTGAAACAACTGAATTGATCTCACACCAACAAGTTTTAATCTACCTCACAGAACAAAAGCAGCAAATGCACCTTTTTTTTTTTCAAGTGTTTTCTGAAAAGTCACCTGAAGTACACAGCAAGTTATTGTCAAACATCACAGTTCTCATACACAAAATACACCCATTTACATCTACTACCACCCACAAACAGCGACAGAAAAGGGCTTATCTGGACAGGTGATACACATCTACTCCAAAGAGAAACCACAGAAAATCCTAAAAAGCTGCAGAAGAAAGGGGGAAAAAACCAAAAACAAACAAAACAACACTTCTAAGGCTGAAGTTAGTTACTGTTCAACAGCACCACTGCCATGATCGAGGAGCCAAGAGCTGCTTACTGTTTTATAATGGTCACAGGAAAATTTACTTCTCCCACGAACAGGGACCTGGAAGGTCATACTACTTATTGGCATATTTAATGTGAATATATTCTGCTTGAGTCCAGCTTGCTCTTCCTTCTCAAGGGGTCCACAGTTAAATGATTATATATATGCTGGCATGTGAAGCTTGGGTGGTTAATTTTAGCTGAAGACACGCATGCACAGCGCTCAGATTTCTGACACAGTCACGCTTTACAACTCCCGGGAAAACTGCAGCTCTTCCCTTGCTCTTCCCTTACACTGCTCCCTTCTCTTACTACTGTGTCTAACACAGAGTTCCAATGGTTGGCATCAATTTCAAACAGGATCAGTACATTTTTATCTTATCAAAGCTACTTACAGCAAGAATAAAGTTCGGCAGCTCTTTTGTGTTGGACACTGTAGGCATTAAGGGAATGATTACAGAAATTGATGGGGTTTTGTTTGACTGTTTTATTTTGTTGTTGGTTTGGGTTGTTTGGGGTTTTTTACACAATCAGGAGGCTTTCTACCCATTATAGAGACAACCCCCTTCATGTAAATGCTCCTAACATCTAGGTATGCTCTGGAAGGAAACCCAAGATTTTGCATGACAAAAAAAATCCAGGTACACCCCTTTTTAGAACCAGAGCATTCACAATATTTAAGGGTTTTGTCTGTCACAGATACGAGCTGAAAAGCATCAGGCTGAGTGAGACCTGGGATGAACACACACAACCTGGTGCAGCAAGGGCTGCCTGCCCTCTGGCAAGACCCCACCATGTGCAAGTCAGCCCTAATTCCACGGTCTGACCACTGTTGCTGGCATTCCTTAAAAATACAGAGAACTGGCACTTGTAAGATGCTTGGCTGGAATCCTTCATGTTAAAAAAAATAACAGAGCTGATGTTGCCAAGGTGAGAAGCAATGGCTGCTTCACCTCCCCTCTTGCCAAGCTGAAGGATAGATGTCTGACATTTTCACTGTTGACTTTTCAAAAGGCACGCACACTCCTGCCAGAGTCAGATCCATGGGGCCCTTTTAACTGCTCCATGGAAAGCAAACAGCCTGGGAGCCACAGTGTCTCCACATCAGCTCTCCCCCCAGCAAAGCCTCCTCACCGTGGCAGAGGTGGGTGTTTGTTTTGGGGAGGTGGGGCACCAGAGGGCCTTTGATGGAGTTGGAGGAGAACGTGATGTGCTGTGACATGAAGTAGCTGCTTCACCCAAAGAGCTCAGAGGGCCGAGGCTCTGATGTGCTCAGGACTGTGCTGGAGCAACAGCTCTGCTAATGCAGACAGGCACCAGGCTGAGTGTGAGAAGGGGGGAAGTTTGCACTTGTTCTCCCCAAAAACCGTGACCACTGAAGATGGGAGAAGGATCTAACTCCAGGCTGCCACAGCCTTAGAGCTTCTGCCATAATCACCCAACTCTCAGTGTGATCAGTTCCCAAAACTCCCTGTAGTCTTGGCACAATTGGCTCCTGACAGTAAATAAGTCCTCTAAACTTTTCTAATGAAGACAGACTCATTTTCTCTATTTAGAAAAGGTATGAGAGACTGTTCCAAACAGCTGCTGTAATTTCATTGGTATTTTTCACCTGGGGTCACAAATTTTGTGTGTTTGCAGTATCATCTCCTCTGGGCAGAAAGCCATGGCCGCAGGAGGGATCAGAACAGATGAACTATCACTGCTGGATTGGACTCTGAGAAACAAAGGGCAAGGAAACGATTCCAAGAGATAATAATCTGAAGAGGGCTGGAAATGGAACCTGATTTGCCATGTGGCATTTTAAGAACAAACTCACTTCTCTATTTCGTTTTCTCTTGATTGCTTAGAGGATTAATTTGTCAAAACAACTTTCACAGATGTGAAGCAACTCCAAGTAAAAGTAAAATTGGTTTCTAAGGCACATGATACTAAACCCTTTCAACTCCTAGCAGTGTATGAAGATGAAAGTTATCTGATCCAAACACTGAGGCCAGGAAACATTGCAAAAGCTTTTCTTAATTTTTTAACAAAATCATTTTGCTGTGGGGATTAGGGAATAACAGAAATTGGCCTTGGTCTCACACCAAATCCTAGCCCTCTTTTAGCCAAGAAGGATCAGCCAACATTCCCTTTTGGGTCTGCTTAGTGTTTGATGGACAAAAATGAGACTTCAAAACCAGGGCCTGGGTAGTCTCAGTCCATATCAACACTGCAGCCACCAGCCAAACACCCTCCTCTCCCAAGAACAGAGTGTCTAATGCCACTCAAAAAAGAGTAAAGTCATCTGCACTACCTTCCTCCCTCTGCAAAATGTATTTTAGTTCAGTGTCAAGGCTTTCCACGTGAGGCAATGCCTCTGGAGCTGCCAGAAGCTTGGAACGACATAAAGCAACAGGCAACCAACACATGGATGAAAAATCACTGCAACCGAGTTAGGAAGGCCAACAACCTATTCATCACTTCATCTGCCAAGCAAGATCAATGCAAAATCTGGAGATGGAAGGAATGAAGGAAGGAGGAAACAAGACCCAAACTTGAGCAAAGACTTGACCACATGATTGTTTCAAGCCTGTACTCAATTCTCAATTACTGAGTGCACATTTAACTCTTCTGAATGCTGAGGTACTGAGCAGTACTGAAGCTGGTAGTTAAAGAATTACATATTAATTCCATTATTCCTAAAGCTTATTGATGGTAAGAGTAAGAACAAGAAGGAGCCAATTACCTTTCCAAAGACTTTTTTTATATTCCACCCATATTCCTATTTCTAACGCTGCTCCGGCTCCTGTCAGAAATGGGACACTTGGCTAGACAAATCCTAGGTGTGACCTACTTTTGAACGGCCTATTTTTATTTTAAGCTGCATTTTTAAGATAGTGAAAAATATTTTGTGACAGCTGAGCATTAATTTGTGTGGCATAACTCCATCCCAAAGACACACAAAAGGACTCTCGGAAGGATCCAGCTTCTCCCATTAGTCACATCATCCCAAGAGCTCATCTTCCTCCTAGCCATCAAAATAAACGACCAATCTTTCAGAAAACTTCAGATAGTTTTTAAAAAAACTAAAGAAGTGCCAGACCTCCAGCATTTTTAAAATCTGGTCCTCACTTTTCAGTAGCAAAAAAAGGAAATATTTGTATATATTTGTATCAACATACAGATGAGGGGATGCAGCCCACACAGGTGTCCGGCCCTAAATGTTTTGTTAATGAGATCTTGAGGTAAAATTCTTGCATTTGAATATACTAATAACCATCTATACACAGGTGAAAGCTTTTTTGTTTTTATTATGTCATTTACTACATTGCCACACAGCCCAGAATCAGGCTACAGAAAAAAAAGCTTCCTGCATACCTGGGATCACGAGGGGTTTGCCATATTTTACAGGAAATAAAGTCATCTTTATAAATTGATCCTGCTAAGCACTTTCAAGTTGTTTCTTTTTTCCTTCCCCAAAGAAAAAAAAAAATAAAGTGCTGAATTAATTTCCACAAACATAACAAACCTAATCTAATGGTCTTGCAGTTGGCCATCTGTTTCACAGATACAAATCTAACTGAATCTTCCACTGACTGATAACTTTCTAAATTACATTAAATTGTCAATTCTGACCCTGCTTCCAGCTTAGTTCCTCCTGCTTCCATTTAGAAGGCTGGGAGTGCTTTCTGTATCATGATCTATATGCCAATTAGACAGAAGAAAATTGGCAATATTTAAAGCTACACATTTGGCACCAGACCAGATTTAAAGGGGCAGAGAAGGGCAGGGTCCTTCTATGATGCAGACTGAGAGAATATAGGAAAAAAGCTCTAGAGTGCAGATGTTATAGAAAAAATTTTAGTTCCTCCTTCTCCACTACAGTCTGTGTCACAAAGACCTTTTCAACCAAATGTACTTGTGTATTTATAAATAATTAAGAAATACCCCTCCTAATGGGAAGGAGCAAACCTCTGTACCTAAGTTTGGCTTAGCACTAGATAAACAATTAGTAATTTTATCTCTAAAGGCCACTTACAGACAGGCTGGCTGAGACCCCAGTTACCAACTCACTGTCTTTGGGGTGCAGAATGATTCCCTGCATGATACAAGAGGAAAATTCTGCTTTTCCATTTCCCACTGACCTTATGCCTTACTGGGGAAGGAGGGAGGGGGATGCTGGTGTGGGCACTGCTGCAGGCAGGATGCTCAGACTCAGGAAATCACTGGCCTGATCTGTGATAGCAAATCCTATGATCCTAATTAGAGAGGTTCACTAAAGTGACACCAGCCTATGCTTTCATTGATCTGGCAATTCAAATCAATGCTGTAGGGTTTTGTCAAAAATTCTGACACTGAACTTTTAACACCTCCTTCTACATTAAAAAAAAAAAAAAATCCGGTAAAGTAAAACTTACAGCAGACCAGAATTAATAATTTAAAAGTATACTTTATGATTGATCAAGAAGTGACAGTACAGGCACAATTCCCACAGGTACAGGAGGTTTTGGCATCTCTGTCTGGGAGCCTCCTCACACAGCCATCAGCCACTTAAAGGCCTCCTGTACCTTCCTGAAAAAATCATTCAAGCAAAAGGAATAATTCTTGCATTGCTCCTGAAGCTTTCTTCAGAAATATATATATAGCACAGTCCTTTAATAGAACTGTCACAAGGCAGATCAACTGTAGGCTTCATCTACTTCCAGCAGAAAAAGTTTTAACATAAAGATATTTAATGGGAATTTCCAAGTCTTGAACAGCATGACCTACACCAGGCTAAGGCTGTTATCAGTTCCTTATGATTTTTCTTCAAACATCCCTTTTTAAAATGCAGATGGCTGAAATACTTCTATTATTATTAATAGTACTTCAAGAATTACATGGCAGCAAGGAGGTTGATCAAAAGACCTGCAAGCTCTGGCAAATTCAGAAAGCACAAGCAATGACAGCAGCCTATCCTCACTGGGGCCTCCATCACCCAAATCCCAATGTAATTCTACACACACCTACACAGTCCCTTTCTCTGTTTGATATCCTGCATTTAGTTTCCCATTTAGTCCTGCTTTTGCCTGAACACCTACACGTAGGAAAGCAAACTTATGTTGCTAAAATTAGCTGAGTAATAGGTTTAGTGAGAAGAAAAATTATATGGAATTTAAAGGTAATAAACTCCTGCAACTAATCCTCGTGGTCATTTTACTGGCACCCATAGAAATCAAATCTCTTACTTTTTTTTTGTTAATTTGGTCAATGCTTACTTTTTCCTTCAGATGAGAGCATTCACTTTGATCCATGCCATAGATGTGGTCACAATGTTCCCACAGGATGCAGATGAAAGCCCACCTATGTATAAAACTAAGCATGGTTTAATGTGACATCAGATAAGAGTAGTGGCTTAGCTGCAGATAAAATCAGAGCAATTTACTGGTAATCATTGGGAGGACAGATCCTACCGGCACAGAAACAAGGCTTAGGGACATCAGCCACATCAGTTATTCTTTCCTGCCTGGAGCAAGGGTTGGAGGAATGCAGAACAAAGGGCATGATGCCAGTTCGAAAAAGAAGGGGAAAAAAAAGTGAATTACGCACCCGTATAAAATGTTGATTCAGAAATTAACCGCAGAGATATTAATACTAGGAGGGGGTAAAAGGAAAAAAGAGCTGTCAGGACTGGCTGCCTGTTATCCTGATCGAACAACTATTATTTATAACATTACTTGCCCAGATCTTTGTTAACTTCAGTTCAAGCCCTGTAATCTTAAAACGTCAGAAAGAAAGCTGCAGCAGCTGCTGTAGAACTACACTGAGATTTTAGGTTACAGGCCACTTTTTGCAAAAGGCAGGCTGAGAGTATCATCTGAAAGCTGAAATTGTAACAAATTAATTAAGCTCTGGGCAAATGGTTGAGTTGTGAAAGAAAATTAAAACTGCTATCAAAACAACCTGAAAGAAAAAGCAGCTCACCACTTGGATTTGGGGTTGTTTGTTTGAGGTTTTTCTGGTTTTGTGGGCGTTTTTTTGTTTGGTTTGGTTGTTATTTTTTGAACAAAACAATCCTATTGAAAGTTTGAATTGAATTTCCTAGAACTGTCATTTTTCCAGTGTTTGTTTTATACCTTTGGCGACACTTGCGCTGAGAATTTTGTTTATGCAATCCCACAACGATTATGAAGTTACAAACTCATTTTTCTCTCTACAAAGAGCCTTCCCAGGTACCTCCTGCAGGTTTTATCCCGAGCCATCCCTGCTGGACTCCTGAGGACCAAGCCTGCCGGGCGTTAGCCTTTCACCCGTGGCTGCATCTGGCACTGGAACACGCACGGCAGGCTCAGCAAAATGACAAATCCTTCCGAGGAATACAGGCTGGTGACACCCTGTGAACATCGGGAGGACAGATCCAGGCAGCTGACAATTACTGAGGGCTCCTGGGCCAGTTCCATCGCTCTCAAACGTGGACATCGTTTTAAGGAGGTGAGTGACACTTCCAGGCAGGAATCAAGGGATGGCAGGCTCGTCCCCATCCGAGTGACTCTGACACAAAGGCCAATAAAGAGAAAACGTCTTACTGAACTCTATTGGAGCTGACAAAGGCAGCAGCTGTTCTGCTCCACAGGGCAAATTTATATCTACAGTAGGTGTTGGGAAAAGCAGATCCTTAGGGAAATTACTGTCAGCTCATCCACTCTCGCCGCAGCGAGAGGTCCCAAAGAAGAAACCAAGCAAATCAGAGCACAATTTAGTTTCTAAAACATGAGAAGCCCACAGATTGGTTCAGAATCGCACGCTGAGGTATTTCTGAAGAGCCTACAGAAACACCAGCAACTATAATTTCCCAGCACACTCTGTAAAGAATGCTAATAACTTTGAACAGCAGTGCCTTCAAAAGATACAGATCTCTTCACTACCATTCAGAAGCTCCTAGAGGATTTGAAGGATGGATGTTTTGGCATGAGGCCCTCAAACCTCATTTTATTAGCGCATAAGGGAAAAATTTACTACTACTACTACTACTACACAGTTGGCCACAGAAATAATTATTGAGTATGAACTAACTTCAGCAATAACTTTTAAAAATCAGGATTACTTGAAAAATGAGCAATCTTGCATACTTAGATATTAAGATGGCACAAAAACAAACAAGTGAAAAAAAACCCCAAGAGTCCGTGTGGTATGAAACACAGCATGGAATATTGCTGCTCTTTGGTGCCCTAAATCTGGCTTCTCCATGGACTAAGGGACAAAGTCTGTGCAGTTCTGTATGCTGACATTTGTCCAGTGTTTTGCAAATCAATAATGCAGAAAGTAAGCTCTCAGCAACACATTCTGAACTAAGCGTCTACAGACAATATAACTGCATTTAGCACATCTGTTCCTGTATTTCTACACTATCAGTTTCCTCTTTTTTTGGTACAACTAGTAGTAAATAGCACATTAAAGCATTCTGACGGTCTAAATGAGTTTTTGTAGTGTTTTGAACACTTGTGTCTATTGAGTGTGACCCTTTATGTTTACTCTATATAAACTAGGATGTGACAATGCTTGGGTAAGGGATAAGGGTGAGGGAGGGCTTTGCACATTCTTCATGGACACCTGCTTTGCACTGACAACATTTTGTTCTCCCAACTCTCTGCAGATGCTCGTCTCAAAAAGCTAATAACCCAAAGATCAGATTAGCAGCCTGATATTTCCATGAGAGCAGCTAAGACTGGCAGACCTCATAAAAGTACTGAGTAGTCCTGAGACCACCTCCACCCCCAAGAAGGATTAAACACAATAAGCATCAGGAAAACAGATGTCTAACAAAGTAATAAACCGTAACTTTTACACAAGGTTAAAAATTTCCAGCTCCTTTCCTCTATTCAGTGAATGATCCATGGCTACCGAATGTATCTCTCTGCTGCTTTCCACCACCTCGAGACTCCCTTATTTTCTCATCAGTCAATTCATTGGCAATCACTTATCAGCAAAAAAAGAAAAAAAGCAGAACAACAAAAAAGCTGGTTGAGCAAATGTCAGAGAATATTAAATTAACCAGTCAAAGATCAGCAATGAACAGCTGACACCAAATTGAACCCAACACATGGCCCCATTCACATTATTGTTAAACACACATAGCCAATCACTCTGCCTTCAAAATGACATTAAAGGATCCTTACTTTATAAAACAAAAATATTTGCTTGTGGATGAATCGTCAGTCTAACATTAACTACATCATAAAAAGTAAGCTATTTCTTTCATGCAGTTTGGATTAAAGGTACTGCTTTACCTCTGAGTACAAACTAAATTATTAAGCATTATTGTTAGGCATTTCTTTCATGCAGTTTGGATTAAAGGTACTGCTTTACCTCTGAGTACAAACTAAATTATTAAGCATTATTGTTAGGCATTTTCTCTTTAGCTCAAAGAAACCCTAAGTATATTTCTGTCTACTTCTATTTGTGTGCAAAGTGTATAATCTCAGGGAAGGCCTCCCAAGCACCCACTCAAGACTGTGTTAAATTTCTCACCTGCTTGGTGGAGTCACCACACAGCCCCCAGGACACCAAGGGAGGGTGTGACCTCCAGTGCAAGGCAGCAAAGTCTCCCAAGGCCCACAGCTCATGGGGAGATGAGCTGGGCTTGGCAGAACAGGTAGGTCCCAAAAAGACCCAACAATCAGCAGCACCTTGACACTTGCTTCTCCCAAAACAATGATTACAGCTTGTCCCTTCAGCACCCTTCAGTCCCTTCCCCCAAGAGCACACACACCTTCTTCAGCCTTGCTGAGTAGAAATGGGATTTCCAATTGGCGCAGCAATTGGAAAAATCAAATACCACACAAAATAAATGCATTAAAGGAAGTGGGAAACCTGATGGCTTTCTCCCCTGGCAGCGAGGGCCATTGTGTGCTGGAGCAGAATCAGTTAAGGACAGGTTATATGGGGACAGAGATAGAACTGATGTGGATGTGAGGGCAAGGAAACTAATTAAATACATCCATTCTCTCCCAACAAAGGAAAAAGCCAACCAGGCAATATTTGCAATATTTTAAACACAGGGTGTTGAAATGACACAAGAAAAGAATCATATTAACAGGAGACTAAGGTACCCAGAGTGGCAGGTGTGTGTCTCTTTATTCCTTGAAAAGGACTTTTTCAGCACTGAGTGAATCTCATTACTTCTCTCTATGCCTGTCACCTCTCCCACACCTTGTCTTATTTAGGTAATAATTCTTAGACATGTTTATACTACACACCTCCAGAAAAAGAGTTGCCACTTTAAGTTTCAGCAACACCTCACACAACTCTCAGTAAATCAATCTAGGCAATCTACTCAAAATTTAAATAAAGTTTCTCAAAGGGGCAAAAAATTGCCTCCTAAATCCATACTTAGTCATGAAAATGTTTCTACAGAAGGCCAGAACAGACTGCTTGTTCCCCACAGACATCTCATCCTCATAAATCCCAGTATCTTGTATTGTGGACCCTCTCCTAATGTAAATTTTCCACTGCAATGTCTTAAACCAAAATCGAACAAATATTTCCACCTTCTGAATACTAAAGCATGTATCACAAGAGAACAAAGTAGCACCTGCGTGGTTTTGGAAGCCTCTACCAAAACCAAGCCACAGCCAGGTAAGCCTTTGGAAGTGCTGGTCTTTTCACATGCCCTGTACTGAATCCACTGGTGTAGAATTCTGATCCCATATTATTTACCTGCATTTTGGTCATTGAAATAAGAAAAAGACGTCCGAGGATTTCTTAACAGAAGGAAACAGCCCGTATGGCAAATCTCTGAATGCAGAGCAGAGAGGAGAAAACCAGCTTGCCTTACAATGCCCAACTGCTCCACAGGTGACCATTACCACATTCCAGTGTGGGCACAAGGCTGAGGTGCCAGAACACCGACACCACTCGACTGCTTGTAACTGCATACTCAGGAGTGCTGCATTAGCTCTCTAGTGCTTCGTTGTAAAAGCTGCTGATAAAAAAAAGATATACAACTATTGCTTAGTTCAGAAGCCTCGTTAAACCCTTCCACACCAAAATCACCCTCTCTCCTTCACTCTGACAGTATTCACCCTGATAAAAGTTCTGCAGGGTCATGATTCTGAGACAACAAGATTGGGATTGTTATAATAAAATTAGTAACTGTGCAGATAATCTATAAGGAATTGATGTCTGTCGTTTCAAAATAAAAAAGCAGATCCACTACAACAATAAACAAGCGTATTTGAAGTAACACAGATGTTTTCTGTTTGACAGAAAGGTAACACAGAAAACATCTGAGCAGTCACAGCCTCACCATGATGGCTCTAATCACAAACTACCTGCTAATAAAAGAAGGCAAGTACTGGTTTTGTGAGAGACTTAATGCTTACTCACATGTAAAAATTTTAAATTAAAGACATATTAAACCCCCTGTGCAATTTGCAATGTCCTGGTAAGACTTCACCTGAAACATCTCGTAAGGTTCTTGCCACCTCTGTTCAAGAAGGAAGAATTCAGACCAGAAATGGTACAGACAATGACCTGGGAAATTAGGAGAAGGTCTTGTGAAAGAAAACTCTTAGAATTAGGTTTATTTGAACTTCATAGTAAGACCTTTGCCCAGAACACTGAAGAGGAGGAGCAGAGCCAGCAGACCCCCCAAACCATGACCAGGCTGTGAGAGTCAGAGAAGATGAGGCTGGAGGAGAATTGAGGGGCAACTTTCCACCAAGAACGAGAGAATGCAAGCCAAGTGGTTTTCAGATTTTTATATTGATGGAAACGGTGAAATTGTTACATTAATCAGAACACTGGAACAGGAAAGTCTGACATTGATTAAAACAATAAACCCATCTCACATGCTGTTAAGTACCATCTGCATCTATCCCTCTGTGCTCCACAGAGCAAGACTTAGCACAAAACCACATACAACTCCTCAGAGTGAAAGAAATAGTAAGGCTTTTAGAAAAGCACATGGAATTTTTAATCTTTCCTCAGTGTCCTACGAGGGAAAGAAGTAAATAAATTAAAATCAAGCTGCAATCCCAAAATGCATTCTGTACCAGAATAGGAATGCTTTTTGAAGGATCACCTACCTCAAATCCCTTTCCAGTTTGTTTATTGCCATAATCACAGAACAGAATTAAATGAGGCTCAAACCTCTACACCTGAATTGAGACAGACAAACAGATTAATCTGGAATATTTCAGAAAGCCTAAACCAAGCAACATACAGCATCTACATACATTTTTAGATTTGCACTTCTGATGCCTCTTATGTAAGGATTTTTTAATGACATCTGGACTGAAATGTGACGTATAGTTTGTAACAAAGCAGTTACAAGATTGCCTTTATTTATCTTGAGATATAAACATCTGAATATGCACACAAAATCATTTTCATGTGATTATTTTCTACTTAAGAGTCCTGTAGCGCTATTGAATCCTTAAAACAAATAACTAATACAATTTGAGATATTTAGATTTTTATAATATTTAAATATCTACGTAATGTACAGAAAAATACACACTGTGCTGAGTTGTCCCTGGCACGTGTATGCACACACACAGTATTGAGTATTAAATTCTCAGTATTTGAGAATTTAATTGTGTGATCCAAGTGCTGTCATAAATGATCCAAGTCTCTCCTAGAAGGTGTGTGGAGGCTTCCCTCTTTGAAAGAGAGCCTGTTTCAGTCCCTGCTGTGGTGATTAGAAACACCGTGATGTATCTTGATGTCTTTACAGAGAATACTCATATGCCCACATTGTCCTTTTTTTCTTTCTGGTTAGGAGTGCCAAGAAAACAGATTTTTCCCCTCTCTTGGCCAACACAACAGCACTTTTTTTTTTTTTTTTTTTTTTGCACTGATCTTTCATAATTGACACCACAACTGTGTATAAGATTCTGGGGGAGGTTTCATCTGCCTCCTGGTAGTTTCACTGCTTTCACACCTCCTTATCTGTGCTGAATGGACCTTTCCTGACACCTGTCAGCGACAGGTCTGCCTTCTGCACAGCCTTAGGACGCTGCAGTTCACAGTTGTGTTGCCCTCTCCTGACTGATCCTCAGAAAAGAGGTGTGTGCTCTTGCAACACACTGTCTGCTCACAGGCTTCTGTGTCAAAAGAACAATTCCTCAGCTGTGTGATTAAATAGAAGTATGGGGGATGTCTGATTACGTGCAACAGCCTTTTTCAGGCATATCCTAACCTATGAAACACTGAATTATACTTTGCTGTTATTTTAATCTTTGTACAGTGCCAGCAACTAAGCCTTCGATCTAGACATCTAACAACTGGCAGAAGTTCCACACTTTTTGGCTTGGAAAACCTCGGTAACAACAAGCTGTGATCCGATTCCAACATCAAGTCGATAGTCAGCTGCAAGATAATGCTATGACGACTCCAATAAACTGCTTCTAAGCACTAATAGAGATGGCCAAAGCTTAGGGAACTGCAGGAATTCTTTCCCTTGCTCAATGAAAAGTATTGCTAAGTCAGCTAGCAAAAATAGGCCTATCAAATCATAACTTTGCAAATCTCTTATCAGCCCAGTCAATTCTTCTCTCTCAGTTTTTAAGTTAAGCACTTGAAAATCTCTTCCAGAATGAAGTGTTTCTTCCAAATAAGTATGCTCCCTTTGCTGTATGCTCCACATAAGCCCAGAAGGCACATAGAGATAAGAGCATTAAAGGGAAATGTTTAATAGAAGGAGAAGTCGTGTGTTAACCAGGACTGAAATTTTATACATAGAGATAAATCTTTTAACACTCTTTTCACAGAGAACATTTTGAATTAGCTCACTGTTTTACAAGAATCTATTTTTTTACTACTTCTTGCAATAACATGTTTTAAAAATCCAATGGGTTACCCAGCTTAGGGCCTGTTAACTTCTGCAAGCCTCAGGTACTGATCCAGCTGGCACCACTCACCCCTGGCACCCATTTGGGGTGGTGCAGAGCAGGAGTCCTCCCTTCTTGCCCAGCCCATATGGACATGGCCCAACTCCTCCTGCACCTCCTGACCTTCAGCAGGAGCGATTTTCCCACTCCTTGGACCTCAGGGTCTCCTATGGAACAAGGGCAATGATGGGAACACTAAGGTACACCCCACCTAGAGCCTGTCTGCTGCTGTGGAAATGAGAATTTGGTCCTGCTCAAAGGTTACAGCACACATATAAAGTGCTCGTGCAAAAACCCGCACACTTTTTTCTCTCGTGTTATTCGATGCTTTAAAATCGAAGCAGAAAATAATTGTGGGGAGAGAAAAGTCATCAAATAATTTTATCTGCTTAATAAGATGTATCATTCATATTTTCTAAGCTGAAAACAGAAAGAATAAAGTGACAGGGAAAGCTGAGCAGCCTTCAGTTTTCTCCAGCCCTGCACAATCCGTCAGTTTGATCTCAAATGAGAAAAGACAAAAGCTACAAAAGTTACAAATAAACTACATTAAATAAAATCCTAAAAAGCTCAAATGTTTGTGCATCTGAAACCTGTTGCTGAAACTTCATCATGGTACATTTCACAGTAAAATGCTACAGCCTCTGCTGACATTACTGTGGCTCTTCAGTCAAGTTTCTTTTACTCCATTCAAAGAAACAAATCTTTCAATACAGGCTTATCCTGGGGTCACGTATTACACCATGTCCGACACAGAATGTTTCATCTTGAGAAGACACACGCAGGGTTTTTATTCATTAGTTTCTTACAGGCTCAAAAAACCAACCGAACAAACACCAAAAAAGAATCCCCCAAACAAACCCAACCTAACACAAACCAACCAAACCACAAAAGAAAACTCACCCCGGAAAGGTTATCTGCTGTCAGTAACATACTGACAGGTTAGTTAACGTGTTTCTACTGATACAGTAGTAGGAGAAACCTTGTAAAAGGCAACATTCTCATATTTGTGTACCTTGTATACACATGCTACAAGGCTGGGGGCTTGTAGGATACTACGGGACAATTTGAACTTGGCATCAAGAAAAAGGATCACATGCTTTTTACAACCTTCAATCAAAAACAATCCCTTAACCCTTGTGAATTCTCAAAGCCATAAAACAGTGAGTGGGAACGATCCTTGTCTTAATTGCATTAGAAAAAGGTGTTTGCATAAGGTGTGAAGCTGACTCAGAACAGCTAAGCAAAAAGTAAGAGAAGGAGGCGTTACACTCTACGCTGAAATATTGTTAGTCTCTAATGTAAAATGGAAATATAATCAGAATTAAACATTAGTTTTTAGAAACCCAGGAATACGGAACTCTGAGGTCGAAATAATTTTATCAGCTGTGTACAAGTCACTCACCATGAAGAGGAGCAAGCTACATAATTCTTTTTCTCTCAAGAGTTGGCAATACCTTAGAAAGTAGACACAGTCTATTCAGCAAAAAATTATCTTGGTTACTGTCTGGCCACTCCTCTGAATGTCCAGTAATAACATCAATATGCTCCAGAGAGACTGGCAAGAAACCTGTCATGATTGCCCAGGAAACATATCAACAATGAAAGCAACCTTGTATTTTGCAGCTAATTCAAGATGACAAGAGGGCAGCTGAATAGATTGTATAGTGGCGTGTGACAAAAATTAGGCCACCATCCCCCAAAATTATTCAAGGACAATATTATGGAAAAGTTGTTACCAACACAAAGTCTCAGCAGAGTTAAATACTTATTTCACATGGCACCCTTATGGCCACATCACAATTATTACAAACTTATCTAAGTCTTGCAGGATCTGATATTTGGGGAATCCATGATGACAGCAGGCAGATAGATTTATCCCCAGCTGCCTGAAGAGCCCCATATTACAAATCTGAAAAAAACCCTAAGCTTCCACACTCTGAATCTTCCCATTTCAGCCACGAAGTGATTCTTGCCATCACCACCCAAGACTCTGAGCAGAACGTATCTGGCTTTTGTTGGCATAGTAGCCATATTCAGCTCACCCTAAGCAATGACTGGCAAGCATTTTCTCTTTCTTTGATCCACAGAAACCTCACTGGACCAAAGGAAAGAGGAGGAGAGAAAGCAGAAGGGCAATGTCCAAGGTATTTACTCTGACACTCAGATGAGGATGTTTTTAATTTTATATATATATGTGTGTATATATGTGTACACACACATATATGTATATGCACACACACACACATATATAAAAGCTGTCTTTCTTTGATCCACTTTATCAAGACAGACCAGCCAAGGCCTCTGGAAGAGCTCTGCACAAAGCTAAGCTCATCCCTGGCAGAACCCTGCCAAGACCCCCGAGGCTGAGGAGCACCCACAGCTCTCCCTGCTCCAGCACCCAGCAAACCACGCCAGGCAGGAGGCGGTCCCACAAGGGCAGCCTCCGGAATTCCCGAATTGCAGGGGCAAGAAATGTCTGCTATTGACAGGGAATGTGGGTCCGGAGCAGGGTATGGGGTGAAGGATTTTATCTTTTCTCCTCCTGCCCAAGGAGTAGGTAAATCCAGTACTTTTCTTCCACGCTGAGCGTCACTTGGATTTTGCTGGACACTACCAACTATTTGATTTCTCCCATCTCCTTTTCTCTGCTTTATTTCATAGCTCCGTTCTCACAGGTGCTGGCGCTGCTTTGTGCAGCCCACTGGGGGCGGGTTAAAAGGCCAATGTATATGCAAAGCCTTGCAATACACCTGTGTACATAAGCTCTTTCTGCTTCCTAAAGGGCTCTTTGCATATGAAAAGCGAGAGAAAGGACTCACTTCAACCTCCCTCCCAAAATACTTGGCTTCAGCTGGAACCAGGCTCGGGCAACCCCCACACAAAGCCGCCAACTTCCACTGCCAGCTCACAAATTCATTATTCCAGCGGCTACTCATGCGTGAAATATCCGAAAGTATCTGATCCCACGTGAAGGGCTGCTGTTGTATGCAGAGCTGAATAGTCCCTCACTAACACGTGTTTATCACCTCATTCCTTGCGAGGAAAGTATGTAAAAACAGAGATTGTTACATTAGCAGCCGCGCTATAAACTTCTTTGATTGCAGAGCCTGATAGGAGGAGGTGCTGGGAACCTTTAACTCCCACGTGGACTTGAACAGAATTTTCACACATAAAGGCTAAAGGATTAGACCTGTAGCAAATCTTGCGGCTTTATTATACATTTCTCAGGAAAATAAATCTTTCCTCCAAAAACTGCATAGAAATGTAATTTTCTTTGTTTAAATAATCTGCCAGAGAGACAGAGAAAACACATTTAAAGCTATCTTAGACAGCCACTGTCTTGAGATTCTTTACATCGAATAGCTTAAAAAAAAAAGCTGCTGATGAGAAGTCTCTCTAAGTTTTGATCAGAGTTTATATCTTGATATGGACAGTAATTCAAGCAGACAGGCAGATATTTGTGTTTCCTGAGCTCATTTATGCTGCAGGCATGGAGCAGTCACACACTTTTTACTTACAGGGTGCAGTGGGGTTTTTTAGGAAAGGAGAATAAAGGAAAGGGGATGGGAGGGGGAAGGGGGGGAAGGAATTTAGAAAAAAAAAAACTATAGAGCAAAGAAAACTCCAAATTCTCCCAGGCGACAAAATTATTCCAGGAAAAACTGAAAAAGCGAAAATTGCTTCCAAGAAGAAAACAATAAGAAGAAAGACAATAAATAAATGAAGATGAGGGCTACACACATAGCTGATGCTTCAGCTCTTACTTTTAAACGAGCTTAACTACAGAGATCAAACAACAAGCAGACTGACCTAAACAAGCCCAAAACACGAATTAATGAGTAACAAACCCGGCTGCGACTCCATCGCAAAAGACCATCCGCTTGGAGAGCGCATCGCTCCGGCACCAGCCCTGCCACCCCAGGTACCCCTGCCCGCCGACGAGAACCGTGCAAGGGTAATTTCTCCTCGACCGGCCGCAGTCCCGCTGTGCTGTTGCTCCCGAGGTCCTTACCAGCTTCATGGTGCTGTTGTTGTGCTCCCAGCGCCACAGCATCAGGCTCATGGCGCGGCGGGCACCTGTCCCCGGCGGGGCCGCGCTCCGGCCATGCCCGGGACGGGCCGGGGGAGGATCCGCGCTCCCCTCGGGGCGGGGGATAGCGCGGAGGCGGGGACCTCCGGGGAAACCGAGCCCGCAAACAGGCGAACGCAGACACTAACCGAGTGCCGAGCCCGCGGTTTGGAGAGATGCTGAAGGGTACCGGGCGCCTTTTAAAGCAAAACTCAACATTTTACAGGGGTTTCTCCCCGTTCTGGCAGCATGGCTCTGTTGAAAGCGCAGGTTCTGAAGCTGCCTTGTTATACCGGCATTTGGCGCGATCTGAGCTGCTTCCACTCAGAATTGGGTTTATACTGAAGTCTGCTGGCGTGGGAAAGGACCAGGCTTGCCCTGAGTGAAAGGGAAGAATACTCAGCCTTAAAAATGATTCAACAGGTGGAGCATCGCAGATCGGCTTCAGGAACATAAATAAGAGAATAGGGAGCATGTTTAGAATAATTAGTATATCAGAGTTTGCCACATCATATTTGAGATACAGCTATTAAAGATCTTTTGTAAATGCCAGGTTATGTCACAGGTACTCTCTTGCACCCCTCTGAAACACCCTCTCTGTTCCTCTGAAGCACCTTGCCCGGCCCAGCAGTCCAGACAAGATACTCAGCTGTGGGAGGATTCATGCCTGCTCTTGCCCAAGGTCCTGTGAAATCACCATGAAAGCAGTGGGAGCCACACTCCTCACCCTTCTGCTCTGCAGAAGGTGCTACACCTGATAAAGGCCAGGCCAGGGAAATATGGGGAATTAAAACATATTTGAAGGAATTCCCCAGGCCACCCTTTTCACACCCTCTCTCCAAATATAAATTTTGATTCACATAAAGATAACCTTGCTGGCTGCAGGAGGGGAAAGAAATGGCCACGGGCATAACCCATAGCTAATGGATCCCAAGCCCACGAGCAGTTCAACGTCATTTGCTAATTGTTAAATCATTTAATAATCTAGTAAAAATATATTCAAACATTTAAAAAAAAGGACCAAATTGTACTCAAATTCAAATTGTACTTATCTGAAAATTCCCCTTTTGTGTGATTTTACTGGCAAGGTTGCTTCATGTGTCCACTCAGTATGTTCCTGCAAAAATACAATAAATCAGTAAATTGGCATTTGAAATTCTGTAAATACCCTTTTCCATAAGAAAAAACACGTGCCTTC
The DNA here is from genome assembly GCA_013400495.1 of Nicator chloris. NCBI lineage: Eukaryota > Metazoa > Chordata > Aves > Passeriformes > Pycnonotidae > Nicator > Nicator chloris. The sequence continues at coordinate 128,147 of WAAE01003449.1, read as the reverse complement.
TTGCTGAAATGTTTTCCCCAACGGTTTTGCTTCCACAACTTAGATCTAATGCTTTCAGTCTGTAATTGTTCTCTTGTTCTAGTTTATTAAGTGATAATGAAGAAGGAATAATTATTGAAACATTCATATTCCTGCACTGTAAAAAGAATTGCCCCACCAAGTCTGGTAGCTTGAATAGCTGCGTAGAGAGAAAGAGCTGCATGTTGAAAGCACTCAAAGACTTTATGCATACAGGTTACCTTTGAACCGTACAAGTAAAATCTGAATCCTCTTCTGAGAATAAAGAACTCTTGTTCTTTCCCTTCAGGCCAACGTGGACCAAAGCCCTAGCACAGCCAAATCTTCCCAGCCAGCCCTCTACATAAGCAAGTACCCTGCTGAAAGGTCATTCCTACAACACTCAGAAGAGGGGAAGGTCACAGCCCATTCGAGGGCTTGAACATAAGATGCATGGTCTTCAGGAGGGTCACAGGCTGAGACAAAAACCTGCTGACAGACTCAGGAATGAGGGAATGAATGCGTGCACTGGAAGGCTGGGTGTGATGCCAAAAGGATTCTCTAAGAGCATCTCACCAGCACCTTGGAGGAGCTGCCAGTGCCTGCAGTGCACGCTCCTCACCGAGCTCAAGTTCATCCCTGCCCTGCTGCTGGCACAGTGGGAGCATCCCCATCGACCTGCTGGCATCTGCCCAAATATCATGACATGATGGTGTTCTGCTTCCAAAAAACACACCAACTTCAGGCAAAAAACCACGGGAACTGAGACAAGCGGAGCTCTACGCTTGCAGGATTAGGGCCCGTACAAAGGGCCAAGACAACCCACAGCACAAATCAGCGTTGCCTCAGACGCTTCCTAAGCCTCTTAAGGGTTGTTGATGATCTGCTCTGCCAGTTTGAACAGCCAAATACTTTCATTCAACACTCAACCTGGTGCCAAAATCGGGAACTGTAAGAAACAAAGGAGAGGCCTCAGAAAATGGCAGATTTTTGTCTACCATCACAGGGAAAACTCAATTTTTGGGACCCAGGGAACAGAGTAGAGCCAAACAGCCTCAGCTACAAAAGGCAGATTAAAAGACCAGATATGGATGGAAGGGCTGTCCAGCCAACCAGTCTTGTTTCTTTGAACACAGCCTGCTGTCTGTTTTTACATTAACTGAAGTGTGGCTCAGGCTTGAGTATTTTCTCATTTTATCCCTGTTTGAGCCTGCTGAGCACACTGAATGTGGACAGAGACGCTCACATGTAATCAGCCTGAAATACCAATAAAGCAAAGCTCCTGAGGTTACAGCATAAGCTCTGTGCCTCCCAATCACTGTTTAAGCAAATTAATATCGTTAACTAAAACCTGTGTTGCTTTTAGACACTTTTATTTAATGGATTGTCCCAAGCCAGCCTTGATTTGGGATGAAGATCCCTCAAGTTCTGATAGCGTTGCCAGGTGTAACCGGAATTTATTTCCTCCAGTAAAAAGTAAGACTTTGGAGCTGCCTTTCATCCTGCTATCTCCCTTTTAGGCTCCCACAACACAGTGAAAGAGATAAGGTTAGGACTGAAGCTGGTAAAATCCATGCATGACCTCTTGCCCCCTGGCAGCATCGCGGCGGGAGTTCCTCCCCAATTGCTGTGCCTCAGCTTTGCTGACAGATCCAGGAGATGCCTTTCCCATACAATGCCCAATTTCAAAAGAGAACAAGGACCAGATATTTGCTTGTATTTGAATCCTTTAAAACCATAAAGCAGCCAAGCTCTCTAAGCCTTTATTGTGACCTTCAGCAACACATACATGATGACATGGGGTCAATATTAAGTTGAACCTTCAGGAAAGGACATTATTTACAGCCCTAATGGGCATCTAAACTTCCCTATTAAAGTGCTGAACAATACACTTGTTATTCACCAGCAAGTCTTCAATGACACAGAAACACGTGTCCCCAGCAAACCCTGTGCTCTAATGAGACATCATTCCAGTTTCCAATGCTTTCCAAATAAAACTGCTGCAAAAACAGGAGGAAACAGGTGTTGGAGACATTATGAATGAACTCAGTGCACCCAGTCATTGTCCGTGCAACATTTACTATAAAGAAAGCTTGGGGAAATCCGTTCACTAATAATTCATTGTTTGCCTATGAAAAATGTGTGTGCTAACAACTTGCTCCGCAGTCATTAAACAAAGCCACACTCCTGTACTTACCCATTACTTTTGCTTTTTAAACACATCAATATTTTGCTGGGTTTGGGGGTTTTTTTGTTTGTTTGGGTTTTTTAATCTGGAAAAGAAAGCATATTAGAGAGTTTTATTACTGCTTTTGTTACTGCTTTTTTATTTTTTTTTTGACCAATGCATTTTGGTCAAAATCTTCTGTTCACTGAAAGCTGAGGTTTTATTTGCTTTTACTATATGACATATGTCTTCCTTCCATGCATTCCAGAATGGAAACATCTACAAGTTAGAATCTTGAACACATCTTAGAAATCTTGAAGCTGTCAATAACAGTATTTTGCTAAGCATGACTTGGGAGAGAACAGGAGCCTAGCTCATGGAAACATAACAGATGCTCAACAATTTTCATTCCAAAAATGCCCTCAAAATGGTGTTGAGCAGGAGCCTCTGAATTCAACGTTTTCTAAACCAGCAGATGAGATGCCTTGCATTGAGAAGCACCATTAGAGGACGCAATGAAGGAGCTGCCCACATGATTACTCCTGATTTTCAGCAGTTGTTGGGAGGTTCTGGAGGAGACAGAGACAGCTCGTGCTGGGTACCAGACCAAATGAGACAGCCTAGATAGTCACAACCTCCCACCAGTCCCAGACAGAAGTACAGAAAGAGACAGAAACTCAATTAATCAACAGCTGAAGCAGACAGTATTATTACTGGCACATGAGCATTCTTTCTCTGGAAAACATGTCTTGTTAAACTGGTATTTTCTGCTGAGTCCACAGGAGCTTATGAAAGTGATAACACAGATGTGGCTCTGTGAGGAGGCTCTTGCCTCATTTCCACCTGGCATGGTGAAAACCAGAATAATAACAAATCAACCCAGCAAACATCTGGTGGACTGAAAAGGAGTTAACTGGTTTAAAAATACGTGATAACGGGGAGATTACCTTCATGAAAATAAGCAGCTTGACTGTGTTTCACAGGAATCATTTTCAGCCCTACTTTTCTGAGCAAGCCCTAGAAGGGGTCTGTGAAATTGTTGGTGGCACATCAGTAATGGGAGAAGTAAATGGCAAAAAAAAAGAGGCAGAACAAAGCAAAAGCAGCTCACCTATACTGACTAGAACCATGAAACACAGCAAATGCAATGTTGTAACGAGGAGAACCTAAGAATGGCACAGAGCAAATGACTCTCCACGAGTTCAGTGCACCTGGAGAGAGCATCACAGCCGTGATGTGCCAGCAGGATGCTGGGTTTGTGCTCTGGCCGTGGGGGTGATGCAATACTTGCACATAAGAACAGGTGGTTATCAAGCAAGAACAGGCTTTATCACCTGCTGGGTTTAATGCTGGCTGCGTAAAACACTTCTACAGGTTTAACCTTTGGAGAGGCTTCAGAGAGGAGCCGCGAGAATGACTTAAGGGCTGAAAAATGCAGATCACGAGACAAGATTCAAACAGTTCCATTTCATTTGTCAGAGAAGAGTAAGGGCAAACATGAGATCATAACATGAACTAATTAAAAAAAAGGAAAGCAAGTCAGCAGAAGTCATGTGGACTGTTTTATGGAGGAAGTCAGAGTGAAGTATCACATTTATTGCTGTCTTATTTATCATCAAAGGTTATTTCTAAGTTTCCCATTAAAGTGTAGCACTCAGCCACAGATCTGTTCCTGCCAACCTCGAATCTTTGCTATCACCTTACTCCCGCCAGCAAGCCAATGTAACATACAGCAGCCTTCAAGGATTCCAAGGAACATACAAGTAATGGAAACCTTCCTGTGCTCCACCCCAGGTCCCAGTCTGCTGGTACTCACCAAGAAATAGCTGGGGTCTGGGGGGGTTTTCAAAAAGTATGAAATTCTTGATTCAGAACACAATGTGTTGGGGGGAAACGCTGCTCAATAAAGTAACAAAAATAACAGTATACTGAACATCCACTGGTTAAGCAATGCTGAAATATTAACAAGGAAGATGATGGAGAGCAGTAAATTCTCACTGTGGTCTGAGGGACACAAGTGCTCAAATTGTCACTTCCAACCACCCTGGTCCCACAGTCCAAAGGTCTGAGAAGGACAGCGATCCAGGGATTATCTTTGCCAAGGAAACCTATGGGTCCTCCTCCAAAAATCGTAGGGCAGTGTTGTCTTTGGATTAGAACATAATCCCAGCCCACACTCCCAGCTCTATGACCTGACATGCACTTCCACAGTTTCCCAACATGTAAAAAATAATAATATTGATATCAAACAAAAATAGATTGGTTTACTAAATTTGAGACTAATTCTTGAGTCATATTATTTTAATAGGCAGACCAAAATATAGACAGGAAAATATTATTTGCTCTGTTTCTGCCGAGTCTTTGCCAACTGCCCTGAACAGCAAGAATTTAAAATTAACTAAGCAATTCTACTTAAGCAGATGCAGAATAGTACCCAAAAAGCGATTCAATTCGTCTGTAGACAAAGCTGCTCAGTGCTAACAAAGGATCTCTCACCATAACTCCTGAAACCTGTCTCACAAAAGAACACATACCAAGATTTAATTAAAATATAGCTGTTACTCATAGCCTTGATCAGCCACCTGGAACACTTGATAACAACTGGTATCCACCAGATCCTTTGGCCAAACTCTTTATACTTCACTCTTAAATGAAGTGGTTGCTAACTCAAGAGGACAAAATTTTGTGACCCAAAGAGATGGTAGATTTGAGTTGAAATTATGAAATTCTGTACGCACACAAATACAGAAATACTGAAATATATAATGACTTTATTAGGGGTGACCTTCCAGTACCTGAAGGGAGCCTAAAAGACAGATGGAAAGAGACTTTTTACATGATATGGGGGAATGACTTCAAACTGAAAGTAGGTTTAGACTGGATATTAAGGAAGAAATTCTTTACTGTGAGGGTGGTGAGATCCTAGCAGAGGTCGCCCAGAGAAGCTGTGACTGCCCAGTCTCTGGAAGTGTCCAAGGCTAGGTTGGATGGGGCTCTGAGCAATCTGGTCTGGTGAAAGGTGTCCTTGCCCAGGGCAGAGGGGTTGGAAGAAGATGATCTTAAAGGTCCCTCCCAACCCAGTCCATCCTATGGCACTATTTAGAGTTGAATCCATGGAGCAGTTTGCCTGTAAAAGCTGCAGTTAATCTACTTTTGGTAAAAGTGCCATAATCAGGTCGTCCCAACTAATTTGATTTCAAAGTATTTCCAGTGTCCACAGAAGGTTCTGGATGCTGCTGTTCTCCTCACACTTAGGTTTCCAGCACTGCCTTCAGAACCTGCATCTTCAACTCGAAACACGAAAATACAATGCCCAGGCTTGTTCTGAGTTTGTTGACAATGGCATGGAACAATGCTGATGGATTAATAAGGACCATCCCCTTAGTTTTTGGTTGTTTATTAGAGCATCAGCTTTGAAAGCTTCCATGCCTTGCCCATGGCATGGCTCTGAGTCAGAGGCTGGTATCACCATGGGCAGCTCCCCTTGCTTTTCCTGCTCAGCCAAGAGATGGGAGGGAGGTGCTGCCAGCCCCACAGGACCACCTTCTGTGTGCCCCCTTCCCCAGCCTCTAAGGCACAGATGACTTCAGGGACACATCTTTTCCCTTCCAGTCATCAGCCATAACCAGCTCCCTGAAGGCAGCCATTTGGAGATATAAACACAGGTTATGAAATGCAGTCTAGCATTTTCATGATAAGTGCTTCTTACTCTGGAAGAGCTGGTCAAAGGCCAACGCCTCTGGAGACAGCAGCATTGGGGTAGATCTCATTTACCCCAAATGGCAGGTGACCTGATGAAGAAAAGCTCTTAGTGTAGGCTTGTAACTAGAGCAAGGCACATTCCCAGCTGCTGCACAGCAACAGTTGGCTTTGAAAGCCCACACACCATAAATTAATGGACACGGGGAAACAGAGGAAAAACCCTGGTCCTGTGCTAGGGATGCCCAAGTACCCAAGCTGGATGCACAACAAGGCTCTCCTCTCTCTCCTCAATAAACTCACATTTCATTCAGCAGCCCAACCAAAATTGACTTTTAGTTCCCATCAGAGTTCTCTACCCTCAGTGAACCTTCTACCTGAGCTAAGAAATCAAACAATAGTGAGAAACTGACAAACACTTGTTTGTTGTTTGTTTATTGTCTTTGGGCCTTTTTGTTGGTGTTTGTTTTTAATACAGGGAACACTGTTGTGAAAAACACAATCACTTAATATGATCACACACAGCAAAAGTAATTCTTCTTCCTCTGCATAGTCAGAGTTTGCTGAGTTGAATGCACCAATTCCTCAGTTTTTCACAGAATGGCACTCATTGTGCATGTCATGGGGGAATGACAGGCTGCAGCCAGAGCAGCGCTAATTTGACATTACAAAACCAAGATACAAGGAATTAAATAATTAGAGCCTTAATGACAGAGCACAATGCGTGTCTCCTTTGATAATCTCTTGAACTCTAAAGATAAAAGCGCAGTAGAAATGTGCATACAAGATGTGCAAAAACTGCGTTTCAAAGTGTGGTGGAGCACATGGTAGTGCACCCCTCCAGAATATTCCAACATCTTACAAGATCAGCCTTGCAGAGCAAAAACTTCTCCAGTTGTCTGGGCTACTTCTGCTCTTTTGTACTTCCCTTCCAGCTGTTTTCCCCTCACCTCCTCTGCCAGCCTCCCCTTGGCTCACTGCACTTGTGGGCAGCTGGAACTGTTCTTGCTCTACTACTGTTTGATAATGGCAGAAGTGACAAGAAGTGACTTACTTCATGTTTCTCCCTACTCTTCAAGATCATTAAAAAAAATTAATGTAGATCATCTATTAAGTCCATTGACTAGAAAACAATTTTTCCTAAAAATTTGCCTGTCGCAATAGGACATGAAATGAAGAGTCGGACTTCTGTCTGATTTCTGAGAGCTAAAATCTTCTATTTTAAATATCTGACTCTTTTATATAGTATTTTAAACAAGCCCAGTGATTGGTACGCAAAGTTAACACCTTTTCAATCACATTGGTCAAGACAGATGTCTATCAAAGACCTCCTCTTCTAAGAAGGACTGAAAAACATAGATAAACTAGCATAAACTAGCATAATCTTGTTCTTTTCCATGGGAAAAGAATTTCCAAGACTAAAACATCAGAAGGCTGAAAAAATCAGGGCAACATTTGCTTCCTTTTTTTTAAAAAAATTATTTCAAATATTATCCTTTCCACTTGCTTTCAACTTTTCTTTCAGTTTCCATTCTGACACGTGCTCAACCTTGTCAGTTAGGGGGAAAAAAGATCCATTCAAACCCAAAAGTGTTTGCAGCAGTCTAAAAGTCAATTAAAGATATTACTTAGCTACTTTTTAGCTGTTTTTTCCCTGTACTCTGAAATTGAGGACAGAAACAGAAATAGGAATGACAAAAAAAAAAAATGAAGATGGTGATATTTATCATGAAAGACTTCTCTGGGCTGTATCAAATAGAAATGCAAATTCTTATTCACATTGCTGGATACAGACAGCCAAATCTTAACATATTCCTGCTACTATAAAAGATATAAAAGAGAGAGATTCCTTTAAAGGGTAAACAAATGATGAGCTGCCTAAGGTAGGGGTTCTGAAAACAAATTTTATCTAAGAAAAGCTTTTCTAGTCCCTGGAGTTGATATCCAATTAATGCTTCTGGTATTCTAAAGGGATTATCACTTGCTTGAAAATAAACATAAAAATTCTGCTACAAAACTCGGTTTATGTTTTTGATGGATTAGTAAAATAGCACAGAGCTATGAATATAGGTTTTTAATTTAATATTATTCTCCCACATATTATCATCATCAAGGACTACTCCCATGGCTTCCTGGCACTGTTATTCTTCTGACTCTCAAAATATGAGACAAATAGAAAATATGAATAAATAAAAAGAAGCTACAGCATGCCCCACTGTAAACAACCAGAAGCATTTTGCTGAGTTCACCTTATATTGCACTAATGAACAGAGCACAAACATTTGCTTCAAATGGCAAAAAGAGTTTCATAACCACTCAAACCACTACAAGAATTGGACTACATTTTCATGATGGGGCAAAGAAGTGTGTGTTACTTTAATCTGCTTCCCCAGATTGGCCCAATCTAGACTGTGACTTGAACAAAACAATTAGCATTTACTAAGATAACTCAGTTATCAGCCTCAATTTGAGATGCCTGTCTAAGAACATAACACCAGCATTCTGGCTGGGATTCACTTAAACAGTTAACAGGTTTTCAGTTATAAAGTTATATTAGAATACCAGGCAATTTTCCCCCCTACTTGCACCATTTCCTATCACTTGTGTGTCTAATTAGCTTATATCTCAGTACTAAAAATTATTGCTGTTCTCAATGTATCTTAATATGATGACTAAAGGAAAAAAAAAAGAAAACTCCAATTAAGATTTATGGGATCAGACTCTTCTTTGCCTTTTAGTTTGACCATGTAATTTAGCATTTCACCTTAATATTCAATTCGTGTAACTAGCAATTACAAAAGCTGCAAGGTATAAAAGAATCAGACCTGCCTGATTAAATGAAATGAAACATTTCTCATTCTTATTAAGCATCCTTTCACTGGTGTCAGGCCTTGCCCCAAAGAGGAGATTCTAATACTGTTTTTAAGCTATTTAGAGGCTTTAAAATAGTGTCAAACTATGCTCTGAATGCCCTAAAATGTGGTAGTCCTGAGCACAATGTTATTTTCAGAGGCAAGGAGCCTCTGAAAACAAGATTGGTTTCCAGCCTCTAGTCTGGTTACACAGAGTTCAAATCACAGACCAAGGAGAAAAAAAAAAAGACTCTGCTGCTACTGTTACTGTGAGTAGGTAAAACAAAAAAAACACCCTGAGAACAAGCTATTATTAGTTTTCCTCTGCAGATAAATATTATTAATGCTGCTTGGTTTACTGTCCAAGCATTTGGCCCAAAAGAAGCAGCGTTCCACTGACCTTTGCCTTGGAAACTTTCAGGTTTGGTTCATTTGAGCCTCAAGAAGGGGAGGGAGAAGAGAAGGGAAGAGTGTGAGGTAAAAAAGAGACATCTGCCTGAGAATGCCTTCCAAAAACTGTGTGTCCTAGTCATATGGTTTGGGAATGCAGTGTCCTTCTGTCACAGACACAGAGCATTCCTGGACAATAAAAAGTGGGGGATGTCTTTGGCTAAATTGAACAGCGCAGGTCAGATTGCCTGAGCTGGGGAATGCAGGCTTTGTCTCCACCTGAAACATTCAGTCAGATATTGTTCCCTTATGCTAAGTGGTTTTAAATCTAAAGGGCAAGCCCAACAAAAGTGTCCTTAAATAAGTTCATTTCAATCCACTTTTACCTGTCACTGAGAGCCAGCTCAGCTAAACCCCTCACCTTGCAGCATCCCCTGAGCACAGCCCAACTGCACCAGGGTGACTCTGACTTGTGCCAGGGGTGCCTGCACTCCACTCCCTGCCCACCTGGGCAGTAAAACCCACCTAAAACCCCACCATGAAACAGCTCCAGCAACCACCTTTCACCTGCTGCTTCCAGGGGGAGCAGAACCTGGGATGAAGGAGAGCAAGAAGGTGTCCACCAGAGAACTGGGAAGAACAGTGATCTTTAAAGACCTTCTGGTGTGCTGGCAGAACCACAGAAAAGACCAGAAATGTTCAATTACAAAGCCTTTGCAAAAAGCCCCCCCCAAAATACACCTCAAATTCGATATATTTCCTTTCATCCCCTTTCATTGCACATTACAATTGGGGATCACTGTAAGTAAGCAGCATTTGTACCACAGTGATCCAATTCATTTTCCAATGAGAATTATGAGAATGTGAGAATTAGGCACATATGAACCAGAAAGAAAGAAAAAACAACCATCACACATGAGAAATAAGGTCTGGCTTCCATTTCAGGGAATATTAATAACTGAAATTGTTAACAAGTGACTGACAAAAATTGTTCTGGTTCCTGCTAGTTTAACTGCTTCTAGGCAAAATTATGATTACTGTTAATAAACCCAGAAATCTAATAAACCTTAATACAGAACAGCAAGTCACAAAATAACTACACTTTGTAGTCAGAATGGTCTCCTGGAGCAAAAAATACAGTGTGAAGGTGGCTTGAAGGAGCCAAGTGAAATTAGCACTTGATATTCATGAGGGAAGGGACTTTGCACACAAGGGCACCGTTTAGTTGTATTTCAGGTCCTGTTAAATTGGCTCACACTTGCCACACTGGAAATCCAAAGATGATGGATGGAGGGACAGTGTAGCTGCTTCAGAAATATTATTTTCCTCCATCGAAATTATCTGTCTTTTATTATGAAGGATCATGGTTTGGGTTGGAAGGGACCTTAAAGACCATCTAGTTCCAACACCTCTGCCATGGACACTGACAACTTTCACTAGACCAGGTTGCTTAAAGCCCCATCAGACCTAGCCTTGAACACTTCCAGGGAAAAATTCCAGACAATGGAAGTTTTTCAGCTGTAATTCCAAGCAAATGCTTGTGATTTTAACGGATTTACATCTTCTCCCCAAAAGAGAGTTTTTTGTGGCACATTTCATGGCAGCTACAACAGAGGGAGAGACTTTGAGGTCAGACCCCTACCACAGGTCAGATCAAATTTCCATACGTGACAAAGCTGATCTTAGCTCCGAAGTGCTGCCTGCAAGATTCACAGCAAATAACCTACGCCACTTCTTCAGTGGAAAACATGATAAAGCTCTGAAATGCTCCAGCTGACGCAGATGTTTTGTAGAGACAGAGAATCTACAGATTAAGCTACAGAATGTGGCTTTGTCACTGAACAGGAGGGGCTGAACAGTGATCTCCTTTTCTTCTTGGTAACTACAACTTAATCTGTATTCCCCTGCTAAAAGGATTGCAATAAAACTCTTTATAACGAAAGGACAATTAAGCCACGTTACGTGCAAAAAGTCATCATTTGATAATGATCCACTAATTTCAGCCAGATAAGACACTAATCGCTTATGGTAATCAAATTTGCCCTGGTAATGCAGTGACTAGGCCCTGCTGAAGCAATTCAGAGATGTTCATTAGCTCTGCAGCCAGAGGCCACCAGGTCACAGCGTGTCCCTGATGGAGACACTCCCAGGCTGGGAGGACACCACGTTACCTCCTGCTCCATTTTTGTACCAGAAAAGGCAGATTCTTCTGGATTCATCAGGCATAGTTATTGCATGAGTTTCCAGCCACACAAGTACTGGTGCCTGGCAATTCACAATATGATGATGCCCAAAGAAAAGACTCAATTAAGTGCTTTTTACAACATTATCTATGCCCAAAATAAACGACAGCCATAAAATACTGTGAAGTTTTGTCCGCCATTGACAGAATTATCTATAACAAAAGCATATCCACAATAAATCTAATCCATACCCAACGGCTACTTAATCCCATGCAACTCATCCGGGAAAGCAAAGGAAAATTAAGTGTGCTTTGGTCCTGTCCAGCACCACCAGGTGGCAATAGCAGCCCGGCTAACCCATCCCACAGCACGCCAGCGGCACCAACTGCTCTGCTCCCCTTCTTCCCTTCACTCAGCCCTACCCCGAGCTTTTTTTTTACTTAAACTCAACGTCAGACTAAGCATCTAAAATAAAAAGGACCCTCACAGCTACTCCTGCTTCATGTGCTAGTCCAAAGACCGGGTCCAACCTAAGCAGCTCCCAGGAACCCAGGACTGACACTTCCAACGTGGCAAATCCTGCAGTCCCATGCAGATATCCATCACATTCACTTGGTTTCTGCACACTGACACCCCTTCGGTGTATTCTGCCTCAAAGAGGGAACAGCATGCAAGACTCCACTCATTCCCTATCCAAACCACAGGATATATGGAAAAGCACAAGAAAGAAAACTACTTTTTGATAACCTGGAAATGATAGAAGTACATCAGGCCTGGATTTGAACAGAAAGCCAGATCTGCTAGATCCAAGAAGTGGCTTATATTTCTCAGATTTCAGTGAGTTTTTTATATAAGTGAGTTAGGACTCTATGGTCTTGCTTTACCAATTATTTTAAGTTCAAGCAAGAGGCAGAGGTGTATGGAAATAAATTGCCATTGTAAACACAAGTTGCAGACATCACACTGAATGATGATGCTGCAAATCAAAGAGCAATCTGGCTTCATCCAGAATCCCAGGACTACAGTTTCTAAACTTCTCAGCAGTCTGGTAAGCAAATCTGTGAGGTTTTTTTTTTTAATGGAGCTGTAGGGAAAATATAATCCTAGGTACAATCATATATAAAGTTACTACATCTCTGATCTGACCTCACCAGTATCCTATCTGGAGCTGCAATAAGATCAAGCAAAAAGTCACTGATCTACACCTGCTTTTCAGACTTAGAGTTCTGAGTGCTCCATTACCTCAGACCACCAGGAACTTCCAGCTCCAGCCCCAGAGAGACCAGCATTCCTTCCCTAACAGCCACACTTCTGGCTTGCAAGGATTCACCCACTGACCTAAGTCAAAAACCATTTTATGTGACCCTAAGGTAGGACCTGGAATAACTTGCATTGTAACTGCTGTTCTCTACTACAATTGTCTGTTAAATGAGCTTTTTTATCAGAAGTCTCATCCCAACACTGGGAAAGGAAATGGGACTGAAGGTGGTAGAAGAAAAAGGGAAAGGGGAATTAAATTCTCTTGGCTTTCACCCATCACTGTAAAATTGAGTGCGTTCATGCTTAGGATGGATTTATCTTCTGGTAGTCAAAATCCACAGCATCTTCTTGTCAGAGGAACAGCTGCTCAAATGCAAGTTACACACCAGGACTTTTTGTCCCAAATTGCTTTGGTCTTTAATTTCAATTCCAGCATTGTCTGTAATTCTATTCATAACGCTAAATTATGACTTGAACTGCAAAATTCATTCTAGCTCCTTCAGAATTTAAAACATGAAATCAGAATATGAAATTAGCCACTGCCTCCAGCTGCAATGCATTTCTTATTCCTCATTTTCACCCACGCTCATTGGAAATGTAGTTCAAATGACAACCTGAAAATTGGTTTTAATCACAACTAGTGCATGGAGGTTTCCCCTCCCCGCCTTCTCGTTCCTTACACCCCACAAACACCCAAAACAATGACATGTAGAGTGGCAAAGGATGAGCCAAAGACCTCTCCAAGGTACTCCAAGGCATCACACATCTGAGTAACAGGAGCTGAGATCTGCAAAACAAAACCAGATACCAAAAACCCAAAACACACTTTAATTTGATTTAATCCTTTTGGGCATTCAGCCTCAGGCCTAACACTGCAGCTGTTCACAGCATCCACTAATACTTCTGTGCCATTCCTGAGCCAGGGGGGCAACATTTCCCTTTCAGCCTCCTGAATGGAAGTGATGCAATGTGCTAGAACCAGCCGGAGCCCCACAAAAAGGGGAACACTGCACCACTCCAGAGAGCACGGCAAGAGCCTCCTGAGGGGAAGTCCTGCTCATCAAACCTGATTGCCTTTCATGACAGGGTAACCCACCTGGGTGATCAAGGGAAACCAGTTGATGTAATCTTCTGGGATTTCAGTAAAGATTTCAATACTGTTTCTCATAGTGACCTTCTGGACAAAATGTCCAGCACCCAGCTGGAGAAATGCATCATGTGGTGGGTGAGCCGCTGGCTCATGGGTTGGGTGCAAAGGGTGACAGTGAAGGGGGTGCCATCAGACTTCCACTAACGGGATTCTTTTGGGCCCCATCTTAGGCCCTGTGCTCTTCAACATCCTCAGCAATGACTTGGATGCAGGACTCAAAGGAATACCAAGCAAGTTTGCAATGATCCAAAACTGGAAGGAGCCTGCAGGGAGGCCCTGCAGAGGGATCTGGATGGATCAGAGGACTGGGCAGTCACCAGCCATGGAGTTCAACAAGGGAAAGTGTTGGATTCTGCACCTGGCATGGGGCAGGCCCGGATGTACAGACAGACTGGGGAATGAGACACTGGGAAGCAGTGCCAAAGAAAGGGACTGGGGGCCCTGGCCCATGGCAAGCTGAATATGGGCCAGCAGTGCCCTGCAGCCAGGAGGGCCAGCCCTGTGCTGGGGGGCATCAGGCACAGCATCACCAGCCGGGCAAGGGAGGGATTGTCCTGCTCTGCTCTGGGCTGGAGCAGCCTCACCTCGAGTGCTGGGGCAGTTTTGGGTGCCCCAGCACAAAAAAGACAATCAGCTGTTAGAGAGTGTCCAAAGGTGGCCACAAGGATGGTGAAGGGTATGAGGGGAAGCTGTGTGAGGAGCAGCTGAGGGCACTGGCTCTGCTCAGCCTGGAGGAGACTGAGGGGAGACCTCATCACAGTCTACACCTTCCTCCTGAGGGGAAGAGGAGGGGCAGGCACTGACCTCTGCTCTCTGCTGAGCAGTGACAGGGCCCCAGGGAATGGCCTCAAGTTGTGCCAGGGGAGGTTTAGGTTGGATATCAGGAAAGGGCTCCTCACCCAGAGGGTCACTGGGCACTGGAACAGGCTCCCCAGGGCAGTGGTCACAGCACCAAGCCTGGCAGAGCTCAAGAAGCATTTGGAAAACACTCTCGGGCACCTGGTGTCATTCTTGGGGCATCCTGTGCAGGGCTGGGAGTTGGACTTGATGATCCTTGTGGGTCCCTTTCAACTCAGCACATTCTGTTATTCTGTGAACAGGCTGCCCATGGACATCATGGAGTGTTTCCCTCTGGAAGTATTCAAAATCCACCTGGACACATCCAGCTGTGGTCTGCTCTAGGTGACCCTGCCCCTGCCTTGGCAGGGGGATTGGACTAGATGATCTCCAGAGGTTCCTTCCAACCTTAATATTCTGTGATAAAAAGACCACAGCAGTCAGGCTTTGTTCTGTGTTCAAACTGGTAAAATTTGCAGAGCTAAATGCAAAGCCAACCTGCAGTAGCTCTAGATCTCTGGAAAAGAAGCTATTTTTAAACTGCAGTAGCAATGTGGACTGCATAAATTAGCATAATCTCAGCCTTCACAGATAGTTCTCAGCTGTTTTACATACTACAAATTAACACTCTGCAGATTCCTCACTTCTACTAACGTGGTCAATCATGCATGTCATGGGGCTTAATATCTCCTTTTTCCATCCTACAAAATCTCAGCAGCCTTTTTTACACTCCTCTTTTCCTTTTCAGAGCAGTACTATCACAGGCTCAGGTTCCATTACAAATCTCACAAGGTTTTGTGTGTAACCGGTGGTTCTGTGGCTGCCTAAATGCAGGACATCCTCTTATTTTCTCAGCTGATGATATTCTCCTCGTGGGCAGATGGAATAGAAGTGGAGTGCAGATGGAAACCCACAGCCCACAGACTCCTCATTATAATTTGAAATAGCGTTAGCAGCTCTTCGATTCTCATCTTCTCTTGAAATTATTTTCAGCAAAAAAGGATAAACTGCTGTTTTCAGAAGGCACAGCCAAAAGTAATGATATCTGTTTATAGCTGAGAACCTTCTCCTAACAACGTGACTTCTATTTTCACAAGTTTTATTAAAATCCATAAATCATTACCGGAAAGGACTTTAAATCGAGTATCTCCTGCTTTGATTCAAGTATTACCTTAAGAAGAAAGATCAGCAAGAAAATAACAGATCACACACCCATGAAGGTCTGGAAGTCCCACAGTTAGCTCTTTAAGGTAATTCGTGGCTCCAGGTATCACTTTACCTGAGCTGCTTGGAATTATAATGGCTTTATCTCTGCAGAACACCTGTGAGATAAGGGAGCTGCTGGTGATAAGCTGCAGCAGGCAGCAAGGAGGTGACGATGCTGATGGCCTGTGGCTCACAGACTCACCCTGCATCCTCCCTGCTCTTTAGGACTGAAACCCCTCCTGGCAGAAAGGCACGGCTCCAAATGAGGGTGCCATAAAAACTAGTCTTATCATTTCTTGAGGCTTTTTCACAGCATGCCCAGTCTGCTGGAACTGGCTTTCCTAACCTTCTGACCAGCTGGAAAAGTCCTAAAAACAGCAAAATAAAAATATCTGTGGTGGAAAATAGCAAGGAATGAAAAATAATAAGTATTAGAGGTCAAGCTTGGATCCCTGAAAAGTTTGTATTAACCAATGGAAAAGCATTAAAATAAATAAACTTATCCCTTAGCTTAAAAAGAAAACAATACTTGAGACACCCAAGTGACATGGTTGGTGAGGATTTACAAACTCACAGACAGCTCTCACACACAGCACAAATGAAAAGTTGGCTAATTTGCTCCTGTTCCAGAAGCCTGGAGTCAGACTTGATAAACACAAATAGCCTTGGTTGTTCCAAGTTTTGACCTGGTGCTTGACAACCAATTACTGAACTGCACTCCTCTACCTCAGCTAGAAAGGAACCTTCTAAACTGTCTCACAAAATGGTTTCTGTCTATTTAAAGGATGGATACATGTTGCTTAACTGTATTTTCAGCCTGCAAGAGTAAAGGCTTTTTCTCAGATGGCTGAATTTATTTGCATATTACACATCAATAATACTCGGATGTTCAACCTCCTTGTGGTGTACATACACTACACTACAACATAAGTAATCAGCCTATATAATGCAGGGCTGTAATCTTCCTCAGCATGCAGGCATGCTAATGATCTTACACAGGGACAACAGAAGATGAAAGAATGAAGTATTTCATCACCAAAGACAATTTATCTTTCCTGCATTCATGGAAGAAGAAGATTATGGGAGGTCACCTTCTTAGAGGTTTCCCTTTCACAACAAAAAAAGACAATAATCAGTTTTCATTAGGGAAAACTTGTCCTTTCTCCTGCACCACAGGACTTTCCTGTCTCATCCACCAAACACAGCACTGATATCAACCCAGTAACTACATGGTACTGTCGACCACAAAGGTTTATCAAGGGTAATAGAAACGCTCAAATTTGAGATGCAGCCCTTAAGGACTTACCCGTGTCAAAAGAACCTAACACGTGTTTTATCTCCAGCTTAATGGTTTGCACTTGAAACTGATCAGGGTCTTCAAAAGTGACCACTGGAAACTGTTGTTTCAAGAGAAAACTCAGCTCTAGCTTGACAGAATAAAGAATTTCCAGAGGAAGAGAAGGCTCCATTGTAAGTGCCTCGAGGAAGCCCCGATTCTGTAAAGTCCATCAGTATCCCACAGCTCATCCAAAGGCACGTTCAGAGGCTTTGGCATAAGAGGCTGATCACCCAGGGAAAGGCAAAGAGAATTTTGGCAGAGGATGAGATACTGTGCCAGCATTTCTGGTGCAGTAAAAGTGACTGTACCACATATCTGTCTCTCTGTGAGAGGCTGAATCTGCCTGTGACAAGGTCAATTTTGAGAAAGGTTGGTATTAAAAGATTATGCTCCCTCCATCCTCTCACTGAGGTTATGCTAATTATTTCAGGGGAGCAAAGGAATTCTTTGATCCTCCAAGTCCTCCTTCCCTCACAAGGTGACTCTGGCTGCCAGCACAGCTCCCAGAGGAACAGCATAGCGTATCCTAATTCTATAATTGTGGAATTAGACATTTTCAACCTTGAAATTTAACCCTAAGAAATTGACTATGCAGTAATCCACATAATCCAGGCCTCTACACCTGTCCCTCTTCCAACTAATCTCGCCACCCTTCACCATGACACATCTTAATTCAGAGTCCTGTCTGCTAAGGTCAGTGTGTAAGTGGGTGCTCGGGAGTCGCAACAAGCATTTGTCACACGGTGGGACCAAGTGCTGTGTGACCTCTGCGAGACACAGAAACATCAGCAGCGGGCAGAGCCCTTTGCCAGCCGTGCACAAATGGTCTCCACAAAGGTTCCAGGAAGCAGCGAGGAGAAGGGACGGACGGACAGATAAATAAATAAATAAATAGGTGCAGCGTAGCCCTGGATAATGTGATCTGCTGGATAACGTGATCTGCTGGTATTAAGTTTTCTCCTGAAGGAGTTAAGTATACACCAGCTGCTCTACATTAAACCGAGCTGGCACTTCAAACCGTGCAAATTAGCTGAGCTCCCGTCCATTTCAGCCCAGCGTTCAGCAGCACTGCTGTAAATGATGCACAAAGGACGGGCCAAACCAAGCCCTGCCATTTCAGCTGCTGTCAGGGAGGAGAGGGGGAGGCAGGGCAGGCAGTGGATCTGAGTGATGCTGCAGTTATTCACAAGAGGGTTTGCAAGAGCCTCCTTCCACCGCAGGTATTGTCTGCAGGACCAAAACGCGCCCATGCGCGTGGAAAGCCCGCGGCTTTTATTTGTTGAAAATCCACTTATATACGCTGCTAAGAACTGCTCAAAAATTATTTAAAATTCAACTACTTGCCAGTGGAACACTGAAATTTCAAATCTCTCTTTGCTTAATGATGCACAATAAACACTGAGTGGATCTGACGGGTCATTGGCTCAGAAATGCTGACACAGCAGCCATCAGTCCCCTCCCATCATGTCCAACACCAGAGGACATTTCTCAGACTGTGAAGGGAATAGATGAAAATTTGTGTTTATTCAACACAAACCCCTCTTCTGCTCAATCTGAGAGCACTCAGGAGGCAATAAAGAGGGCTGAATCTCCCTTAGTTCACGCTGTTGTGGTCAAGAGGTTACGTTTCAGCACAAAGCTGAAATGGTGAAAGGAGCATGAAGGATCTGCTATTAAGAAGTCTAGGAGCTCCACAGACTTTTTAAAATTATTATTTCAGGTTCCTTGTTGACCCTCTCAACAAGGGGAAGGTGGAATTCATTTTTGTGTTAAAAACAAGGTAAATTGCCTTGCTATCCAACCTCATAAATCAACCTACCAGTGGTGGTGACCCACGGGCATGACACCTCACCACACAATACTGCATCTTGGTGGTTGCACCACCAATCACTCCACATGCTCCAAACCCTACCAGGGGAAGGCCAAAAGGCATCTTACAGGCAGGAAAGGAAAATCTACATTGCTGCAGCGTGGGAAGTCGGTATCTGACTGCTTGGAAACAGGATCCTAGGCAACCACTGCTCTTCCTCTTGAAAAGCAGAAAGTGGTTTGATTCAGTGAAATAAAGCAAATTCATCACAATTCCCCTGGAGGGGCTCCATAGGGATGAACAGGATGCTGCTGCCTCCCCTTTCCAGCTCCAAGCTAGAGGACCTGGCACCTTTTTGCCAGCTTTCTTTGGCAGTGCCCATCTGGCACGTTATCATGGAGGACCAGACCCCTGTGTGCTCCAGAGCCCATCCCAGAGGAGTAAGATGCAGCGATGCCAAAAATACTCCTTCCCAAAAATAATCCATCCCAGTTAAGCCCCAGACAAGTCTGGAATACATGTGGCTGTCCTGAGAAGCAGACTGACTCCTGGTCATTGAGCAAGAAAAGCAAAACCCATTTCTAAGCTATTGCATCAAATGGTCAATGCACATTTGATCCTGACACAACACGTGACATTTTTCGATTAGTTCTGAAGACTTAAATATCCATAGGTCTCTGGCAAATGGAGAATAATTTAAAACGGAATCAAATTCGTCTTACCAGACTGATCCATTAATTATTGTCTCCACCAGCTGCAATCAAAGTTGCACATTGATCTTTGTGGATCAAAATGTCAGTACTGAAATTGCCTGTAGTTTCCAACAGTGGACACAGCTCAAGTGGAGATGGCTAAAGAAAAAAGCAATCTGCTTCTAAATATTTATTTCAAGATATGCAAGTATAACAAAGTCTTAGTACCCACATTCACCACAAAATATCACACAAGCTAGATCAGCAACATGAAATCCCACCAGGGTATTCATTTTCTTCTGCCAACAGGCAAATATATAGAACTAATAGATGGCAGAAAAAGACAATATAATAATTTTTGGTCAGTGTTTCTAGAAGATAAGCAATCCTGTCAGGGAAGATCCCCTCACTGCGTGAAACAAAAAGGTATTTTCTTATATACAAAAGCCTTCATGGCTGAGAATGTCACTCCATGAGACATAAAATAGATAAAATTACAATTCCAGCCAGGTCACATGCCTCTCCCAAGAGCAAAGCATGGGTGTCCTCAGACAGCTGTTCTAGAAGATGTTCTTCCTAAACAACTCTGAAAAATCTAGTTCCTTTGGCTAAAAGGCCTTGTCAGCTCCTACAATGTTATTTGGGAGATGAGGGAGAACATGCAAATGATCAGGGAACTTGGGTCAGTCCTTTTGTTTGGAGAAAGTGTAACCAAGCCAACACGCCCCCAGCACTGAGAAGAGCTATTGCTGCAGCCAGAGAGTAAGTCAGCCTGTCAAGGGCTGGTTCAGGGTTTCTATTTATTTATGGATTATATATGTCATAAGAAAGCCTGGATATGCATAGCTAGCTTCCTTTGTCCAGCAGGTGAGACAAACATCTCCGGGTTTCTCCAAGAAGGCTTCACAGGCAGGGAAAGCCAAGGCACTTTTGGTGCCTGTCATTACATAAAGGACAAGACAGAAGAAATGGGCCAATATTAGTAACAGGACAGGTAAAATAAAGACACTTAGGGGGACTCCTTCCAACTGTGAAAGAGTGGTACCTTGTAGCCATAGCTGTAGAGACAAAAAAACAATCCTCACAAGGAAAGGACTTAAGGAAACGTCCAAGACAAGGGGTGAACACAAGCTAAAAAAATGCAAGCAAACAAGACATTGTCAAAATATGATGATATGACAGTCCAAAACTCAACACGCACAGGGGAAAAAGTCCTGGTAAAAGTGAATTTTCAAATACAGAAGTTGGATATTTTTTTCCTTTCAGGCATTGTTTTCCCACACATTGCTTCCAATTCTAAAATAACTCCAAATTAAAATGAAAAATAATCCAAGGATAACACACCTAAAAATACTTTCAAGAGGCAAAAAAAGGTGGAATCAGAAAAAAACTTCAGATCTCAGACTGTTTTAAAATAAGAAGTGAGCTGTTTTCTCATTTATTTTAATAGGTGGTTTATTTGTTTTAAGTTTTAGCAGTTATTTCCATGCCTATGCTTTGCAAAACTGAAGAAATTGAGACTGTTTCCACAAACCATTTCAGAAAAAACAATTTACAGATAAAATTAGAGGCATACAACTAAGTGCCAAGTGTTTGACTGAATTCCAGTTCTTGGTGAATGGAAAACCAGCAGCTTCCTGTTACAAAATGTACCAACAGTTCATGTCTAATAATACACATAATATCTAACCATTTATAAACTTCAAATATAGATGTTTCTAAAAATAATATTAAAGCAGGGTATTTTTAGCCAGGTGAATTTCTCAGGAGAATGAGATTCTACAGTTGGCTGCAAGGAAAAAAAAGATTAATGGGTTAAAATTTTAAGGTCATCTCTTGATTTATACCAAAATAAAAAATAGAAGATCTAGCTCCAAAGCTTCATGAAGCAAAAAACAAATGGGAAAAAAGGTCAAGAGAAGAACACACCCCCTTTCATTAAAGGCCCATCTATTGCTTAATTCACAAATGTATCTTTTTAAACAGCACTTACAATATCTATCCTGTTGCAAACTTGGAAGGTTTAAGCAAAATGATTATTGATTAAAGCACCTCCTGAATTTTTTCCACTTTGGTAAGAACAAGGAATTTGTGGGCTAGAAGTATTAAAATACTCTACAAATTGTTCAGAGATTTAAATCTAGTGGTGAGACAATCTGGAAAGTGAAATTACAGAGTAGACAATGTTTCTCAGAGGACTCTTAAAAGCAAATTAAAACCAGCCCATACCAACCCTTAATTTCCAAAACTCAGAACTTAATCGACACTATCCCAATAAATAAAGGCTTTCTTTTCTGATACCCTTTGGATAGGCAAAAAGATCACAAGTGGTGTTGGTCTCATTTTTTTTTTTTCCTTTGGTACTTCCTAGATACTTGAAACTTGTGAAAGCTTCATGATTTGTTTATCAGACCTCTTTATAATTGGATTTTTTTTTTCTTTTTGAGAACTAAAGCTCAGGTTCAGCGCCAGCAGATTTCAAAAGCAGTATCTGTTGTTTTCTACTGATATCCTTGTACCTCTTTCTGCTTGGGTGTCAGTGTGCAGCAAGTGTCACGGCAGAAGGGGATAATCACTTGCTAAAGCAGGGACAAAAAAAGTGAGAGTGTTCACTTAAGAAATTCAACTTCATGGCGTAAACTAACAGCTTCAAGGACAGAAGGAGAACACAGGGACACCATATGCATGAGCATTTTGAGCTGTTAACAAATAGCAGCAAAGGAGGAAGATAATCTAGTATCAGGGGACCAGCTACAGAGCTGCAGCCTTCCTGACCTTGGCTGAATTTCTTTGTGCCTCAGCCATGCACTTAACAAACGTTCTCCAAAAAATAAGAACTATAACCCTACCTCTAAGGGGTGCTCTTAGGTTAAGCATATTCAAATTTTCAAGCCAGGTATACTGACAGACAGACTGTCACAAGTAAGTGGGGAAAAAACCATTTTGCAATATGATAAAAAACCCAAATGGAACTCTGAACAAAGTTACTTTATGCAAAGTAACCCTTTGCATAATCTAAATGAAAATCCAATGATTAAAGAACCTCTTGAATTTATAGTGCAATGTTACACCTGTTGTTCAAGTGCAGGGCTTTGGAAAAGGTAGCCCTTAATATGAAAAGACAAATCACTGAAAAATCCATGTTAACAATCACAATAAAACAACTTTGGAATGGTTTTCTTGTTTTCTGTCTGGGAACATTTCCTTTGGAGAAACCCCCACAACAATTAAATGTTTTTCAGTATGTGTCTATAAATACATCAACTGTGATCATAAACCCACTGTAATCATAAATAGAAGAAGAATTTGGCTATTTAGTAGACTGAAATTGCTTCTAGTGTGTAAAAAAAATCCATCATAAAGATACAGCACAGGCTTTTTTTGTAAGAAAGTACTTAGTTACATACCTATAATTATATGAACAAACTCATTAGTACCAATTTCCAATTTACTTTGTCCTTCTGTATTTGGATAGCCTGAATCTACAGTTTTTCTTAGCTTCTCCCAACTTCAGTAAAATCTACCCTTTGTTCACATCCTAAACACGACCCCATTTGGTTTCTTCCAACTGCAAAATGCAGTCTTTTATGTTAAAGTTATCAGTATGATTGACCACATTTCTCATAATTTCGTTTATAATTAGCTCAGCAGTCGTAGTGAGATCAAATTTCACACCACTGAGGCAGCTCATGCAATGGCACTGAAACCAATCAACGTTCATCTGACTTTAAATTGGGTCCAGATAAAGATTTGCTTGATCCCTATCCATTCTGCAAGCTGGTTCAGTATCAGAACTGTGAAACCCAGTATCACACACAGAAATGGCTAATGCACTTGAGAAGGGAAGGCATAATTTCTCTGCAATATGCCCCTTTAATCTTCCTCTCTATGGAGCTTCACATTAGCAAGACAGTGATACGGAGGTTTAAACGGCTCCTGGTAAAGTTGATTAAAATATAGAAAAATAATTACTAATATCTGAACTATGTGGCTTCATTTGGATTTGCTGATGGCATGGGCACAAGGGGAGTGAGGCAGAGAAGGGACACAGATCATGGGTCATGTGTGCCCCCATCAAACAGTTGATGTGAGCCTAAATCTGAAGTGTGGAAAAATACTGGAGGAACCTACTAAGTTAATCAGTTTGAGAGCAGCACACAGATGACTGAAAAACTCCCTGGAACATGCCAGCAGTGTGCCACCAACCTGGGAAGGGCTATCCACTCCATTTATATCTGGGAGTTGTAACCGAGCTTCCATACCCTTGTCACTACTTGGACTACAGAATGGGCAATGAGGAAAAAAACAGAGATGTTTTCAACCTCAGCAGGTGTGGCAAATGCTTTCGGAGCACACCCCAGATGTAGATGATCTTGACAAATTATTGTCAAAACAGGGACATCCAGAACACCCTAGAACTAGACCACCCCAGATCCAGGCTGCCCAGCTCAACAAGATCTCCAGAAACTGGGAAAGCAATATGAAGAAAAATCTAGCTGAGCAAGGTAGCTTGAGTTCAGACAATGATATCTAACTAGTTTTAAACTGATTTTTTTTTTTTTAAGGGGGGTATAGGGAAACTGAAAAAAGTTCTGTAGGTAGCACAAGGAGTTGCAAGAGTTCTAGAAATCCTCAGCTTTGCCTAGTGTAGGGAAAGAGAAAAGTGAGGGAAAACATCACACCCAGCGAGCACCTGCTTGCCATGTCCACCAGGAGAGGGCAAGTGTCTGGTTTTCAGCAAGTGAATATTGCAAAGAAGTTTGCAAAGAAATACTAATCCCTCCCCTTCCAGCCAACCTAAGCACAATTACAGGTAATTGCTGAACAAACATACTTTAAATCCTGGTTAAACAGATGTCTCTTAACTTGTTTTGTGGAAGGGTGGGACCAACCACTTAGCAAGGTCCTGGTGGCTTTAGTGCTGCTCCAGCTACTGAAGGTACAAACAGTGATTATTTTTTAGGTTCTCTGGAGAAAGAAAATCAAGAAGTTGGAGCATACAACATAGCAGCAGTAAACACAGTAATTAAACCCATGATCTCCTTCAGTGACATTCACAATGACATGGCAGCAGACCGTATGCCTGCAGTGGCATCTTCCTTCTTGCATCTGCACAAACAGCTACACCATGACCACGGAGTCCTAACTGGCAGTGACTTATTTCTTAAATAACTAATGCAAATTTAGTGGCCAAATGCATCCGACTTTTTCAGAATCACCAAGAAATACCATTTTGCAGATGAGAGATCCCAATCTTGCTATCTACTCCACGCAAGTTTCTCTGGTAACAAAGTTAAATATTTCCAAAACAATTCTCTCTAAATATGGGTAGTACAATTTGTTGGCGGTGTTTTCAAATTAGACAAAATAAGCACCAGTGCAACAGTCGGGTACTGTTGTGCACAACACAGGGGATTTAATATGGAAAAACAGAGTGTGTGTATCAGTAACAGTAAAATAGGAATGATACTGCCGTGATTCATCAACCTAAGATTTCTGACTAGCATTTACAACGGGCTTGATGCTAAAACCCTCAGACCTTTCTTTGGAAAGTGCCTCTGAAATAGTCTGAAGTATGCTTTTTATAAATTGCACAGCATTTTTAAAAAACACGCTGCCCTTATAAGGCTTTAAGGCAGAAAACTTCCAATTACTATAAAATCCATCTTACACGTGTAAAACCGTATCAAGAGGAACAAAATTAGCAAAACATCTAGAAGTTTTCACTGATACCACATTTGTGAGTGGGACATCTTGATTTTCAGCAGTTTTTTTTTTTTCAAAAATGGTACTTTAATGAATACCTCCTGCAGTGCTCATGTTCTCTGAAGAACCAGGTTCTAGAAAGGTACCACCTGGCAGCAAAAAAGCTCATGAAGATTTGCAGGGTTGTGTAAGTGGCTTGAAACATGCTAACCCAGCATGAGAACATGGTCTGGTATCCTTACATGGTGGTTTCTGGACTATGCTCTAGACACAGCCTCTTCTCCAGAATAATCAGTCAAATAAGCCACTAAATTTTGTATTATGTAGTGCAAAAAGGACCCACTTCAATGGGATTAAGAACAACTCCCTGAAATACTCCCGGAACCAAGAGAATTGGTCCAAGTGACACAATCTCTCTCTCATTCTCCCTCTACCCACACAGGAGGATGTCTTTCCTTGTGGGCTGAAAATTCTGCATAGGGACCAAGATCTGCAGAAGAGAGGAGCCAAAACACTGGGCATTGGTCCAGCTTGTGGATCTAAACTCTAAATTCTACTGTAGGAATACCACTTCCCTCCCTCACAGGTCATGCCAGGTGCCTGTCCAGTGAAATGGTGAGGGTTACATTGGTACTTCAGATAAAGCACCCAGAGAAGCAAAGTGATCACCCTCAGATTCTCAAGATACTCAGACCTGGTGCAGTGTTCAAGACTAAACCTTACCAGGGTTATTATCAGAAAGCACTTTTATACCTGGATGCAGCTGAAGGTCTTCCAAGATAAAAGTGCTGCATCTGCTGATATATCACCTGGCAGCTGTCCATCCACCCTGTTCCTCCTCCCTTGGCAGGGAGGAACAGAAGGAAAAGGAACGAACAGTGCCCTTGATACAACACATCTGGAAAAATCTCCCTCTAGATATAGGCTGCCATTCCAAACAACCACCCTGAATGGCAAAACCCTGCATGCTTTTGTGGGCAGAAGGATCAAAGCTGGATCTATTGGAACAACAAAAAAGGACTGTGTTTATTCAAAATAATAGATAGTGAAAAAAAGCCTCTTTGGTTTACACCTTAAAAGGTGCTGGTCATCTGCTCAGACTGCCAGCCAGAGGAGGTTACTGAGAATGCAAAGCTTAAGATTTCTCCAGCTGCTGAAGTAATTAAAAATGTAAAATTATCTGACATTCCCTTAGCCAAAACCACTCCCTGTTCAAATATAACAAGTCAGCATCAAGACCCTTCCATCATCAGGCTACAAAAGATGGGGTTTGTTCCACATCCTTGTGAGGGTTAAAACCACCATAGCATTGCTGCAAACTGCTCCCACCGGCAGATCTCTGTGAGCATAACCTGTTACAAGATGAGAAAGTGTTTCTGAATAACAACCACTTTTTCAGCAGTGTAGATTTCCATGCAGAAACCAAGGCATGTGTGAGAGAAAGGGCAGAGATAATGTGATTTTGCTGACGTTTCATGATCACAAGGACAGACTCAGGTACAAGTGAGAGAGAGCACTTGATTCTCTCGTAAGGGCAAGATGTGATGCACAGGCTGGTCTGTCTGCTGACACTACCCTGCATCGATGCTTGGCTGTCTCCTTTTCCTGCTCCCAGTCCCTCAGGAACTGCTCCAGTCAGATCTGTCTGGTCTGAGCAGCCCAATACGTCACCCTGTCTACCAGCAACGAAAGTGCAGCATATTCTGAATTAGGGCACGCGGTCAAACATGCCCAATCAGTAGGCACACTTGTCTGAAGGGAATAGGGTTATCAGGCCACAGATTTCAGAATCTAGGTGGTAGGGATGATCCATTATTCCTCGAAGAAGGAAAAAAACAGGTGAGTCTCTGTCATCATTTCCCTCTCTCAGCATAATGGTATCACCTTCCACGGGCTCGGATATTGGCAGAAGCAGCGTGTAACGTATATGGCTGTTGCCAAAACACATCACAAGGCTGCACACCCATCTCTGTAGCACAGCAATCAATTGTGCTTGCTGCAGCAGCCCATCTGCTCTGCTCCCCCTGTAGCCCAGTAACCCACACGCTGTGCCCACGCTGCTGCGGAGCTCACCGGGGCATGGCAGCCCCAGCCACGCTGACAACCTCACCCTGCCCACAGAAATCAAACCAGCTGAGGAATGGGCATCTCTCCTCCCTATGCAGCAAGCAGTGTATATAAAAATACATTAGAAGACTGACAGAGATTAAAGGGAAACCTAAAATATGTGTATTGATGATGTGCTGCATCTATGATGTCATGCACGTACAGCATTATACAGGCAATTCCACTTAAGTGTTCATTTCCTACATAATCTGTTTAATTTAGCTGCACTGAATGACACGCATATTGTAATCTAGCATCAAGCACTGCCTCCCATTCACTCCCCACACAGCTACAAACACAGAACGTTCACACAACTAGTGCTCTGGTACAGTACACCACGGAACACAAAACACATTCATGACAACCAGCAATCCTCCCCCAGCCCAGGCACACGAGCCAGCCCTCACACTTAGCACCTACAGAAAGCACACAAAGAACACACCCCACAGACAACATCTCTACCATCTCCCTCCTGTAAATCCCCCCAAGTTCAAGCAGAGGTGACGGAGAAGGCAGCCCAGGCAAGCAGCACACGCAGCCCCATCCCTCAGCACCCCACCATCAGCTCCATCATGCTGACAGAATTACACATGCCACTGTGTGGAATACAAAACAACTGCAGACAGATGTTGGCACACACACACACACACACACACATGCACATCCCTTCTCACACTGCATGTACCCCAGAAAACCTGCTGCACACTCTCAACACAGAAATAAATTCTCACATACACCTCCCCAGCATTCGGTGCCTGCTAACCTGTGTGTCAAATCCATTTTCTACCGAGCTACTCTTCCTTGCTGGGAGGCCATCTCCTGCGTTTTCTTGTCCATTGGAAGATTTGAGAGGAATCTGGCTGGAATACAATGGCTTCGTCACCTCCACCTTGTTCCCAAACTTCAGGTAACAGGGCTGTGGGATGGTCCTGGCCGTTGGGACATGCAGGATTGGAGCAGCGCTGTGTACGGGTTTAGGCAGTCCCGATTTCATTTTGGAGGCTACCAGGATGGCTGGCATTTTCTCTTTCTGCTTTCCTAACACGTTTCTGTCAGCAGCAGCAACAGCAGAGACAGCAGGCAGGGAGAGAGAAAATGACACGTTGGGGAAGCTGTTCTACTCCAAAGCAGCCTGGTCACTGCAGAGATCTCCAAAATCAGCTTAGAATTTAAAATCAACAATAAAACCAATTAAAAAAAAAACCCTTAAAAAAAAAGGGAAAGGAAAAAAGAAAAAAAAAGAGAAAAAAACACACACCACTTTCAGTCTAAAATATCTCCCAGCTTTATGCCAGCCTTCCACCTGTTTCCTCTAATTTTATTTTCAGTTCTTTATCACTGTCCTCTTTCCTTATTTCTGCTATGTAACTTGCTCCTTCCTTTCTGTATCTGACTCCTGCAATTTTCTTCCCTGGAAATGAGAGACTTTCACTCCATTATCTTGTCACTGCATCTCCAAAGTGAGGCAGCCTTTGGAGGAAAAAAAAAAAAAAAAAAGGAACCTGCTGCTGCATATGCTTCCCCTTCCGTACGCACTAGAGAGTGAGCGAGCAGGATTTCCAGCTTAAGATGTCTTTCTTCAGTCTTAGCCAAGAAGCAGATGTAGCTCAGTGTGTTAATGACTGATGCCCTTGGATACAAGCCTTAGAGAATCAAGCTTCTTAAGCCTAAATAGCTGTGAACAGGACAACGATGCCGGAGCAGAAGGAGAAACGTCCACTGACAGCGATTTTTCAATCAAAACATTTCAGTGGCCACCAGATTTCCCGGCTCCCCCGGTGCTGAGCACAAAAACCTGGAGGTGGGGCGAGGAAAAAAAAAAACAAATTTGAAAATAACAGCGATTCAGCTGCGAGAGGGAAGGGAAAGCAGCCGGCAGCTCAGGTTCCCTCCCGCAGTGGAGCGGGCTCCCGCCCGGCGCTGCTCGGCGCATCCCGGGGGGGCCGGCGGCTGCCCGGCACCGGGCGGGCAGGGCGGGCCCTGCCTTGGTCCTGCCCGCTCCGAGCAGGAACAAAAAAAAATAAATAAAGAACCAAGGAATCGCTCCCTCTTCTCCGCAGGGGGAGGAGCGGCCTCGGCTCCCGCGGCGGGCAGGGAGACCCGCGGGCCGGAGGGGTACGGATGCTCCGGGAGCCGCAGGGATGCTCCGGGGGCGCGGCACGGAGCGAGCCGCGGTCCGGGTTTGGTTTTGAAATTTGAAAAAAAAAAAAAAATTCAAATCAAAACACCTGGAGGTGACTCATTGTTCGTGGCTGTTCGGGAAAAACTCCCGCTGCCAGCATCAACAGGAATTTGAATAAGCACAGTGAGTAATCCGGCCCTATTATAGCAACACTTGGCTTTGGGGAGGCTTTCAGTGTCGCGGGTTCCTCCTCACGCTGCTCGGTGGATGCCAGGGTCCGTTACTAGCCCCGGATCCCGCATTCCTGTTCGTCCTGACACATTCCAGAGCTGCACATACCCCTCCTCCTGCGCTCACCTGCACCATCCTGGACAGTGGGAAATCACCAGTGTGCAAATCAAGGCACCGAGCGATGACTTCAGACGGCACGGGGGGCTCAGCACCAGCACGTACAGTGCCACAGTGCCCAGTTTTCGGGTGGTCTGTAAAGGCAGGCAAAGGCTTTGACTTATCCCTCACTACAAGAAAGACATTGAGGGGCTGGAGTGAGCCCAGAAAGGGGAATGAAGGTGGGAATGGAGCACAAGTCTGATGAGGAGCAGCTGGGGGACTCAGCCTGGAGAAAAGGATGCTCAGGGGGGACCCTCTGGCTCTCTACAACTCCCTGGGAGGAGATTGTAGTCAGGTGGGAGTTGGGCTCTGCTCTCAGGCCACAAGTGACAGGAGGAGAGGAAATGGCCTCAAGTTTTTCCAGGGGAGGTTCAGAACGGATATCTGAAGGAAAAAAATCTTCACTGAAAGGATTGTCAGGCATTGGAACAGGCTGCTCAGTGAAGCACACAAAAACACGTGGATATGGCACTTAGGGACATGATTTAGTGGTAATATGGCAGTGCTGGGTTAACAGTTGGATTTGATCATCTTGGAGGTCTTTTCCAACCTTAACAATTCTATGATTATAGGAAGGTGCCTCAGAATAATATTCACAAAACCAACATGAGACATGGAAGCAAAAGGTGCATTTATATCAAACCTTCATCACAGTTCCAGTTAATTACCTAATTTCCTAGTAGGGCTGTTTCCTTCAGCTCCTTATTCCCAACTCATCCACTCCCCAAGTACTGAACCCCTAAACCACAGCCTGGGTGGCAAGGACACGAGTGATCCCAACAAGAAGAGAGTGGTTTGGGTTGGAAGGGATCTTAAAGATTAAATACCCCACTGCCACAGGTAGAGAGCCACTAGTCCAGGTTGCGCAAAGCCCCAACCAACCCAGCCTTGAAAAACCTTCCAGGGATGAGGATCCAGAGAAGCCATGAACCTACACTTCAAATATTTGAAATACACACTGGGTGAAGAGACTCAGCAGGACAGAGGAAGCCCAGCCCCACTGCCACTGCCCCATCCAGGCTGTGAGCAGTGCTTGGGGAAGGAAGGCACCACCACCCATGGCAAAGTGAGCTGGGACCTGCCTATTTAACACCTAGTCTTTTGAGGAAGTTTTAAATGTGCAAACCTCAGGTTTTTGAGACTCTTTCAGACAGAAAAATGAAGCATTTCTTGGATTGTATTGTAAGTGTCTCCAGGGTGAAGACAGCATTGCTGGATCTTTCTGCAGAGGTCGTTTTCAATGACTTACGCAAGGTTACACAGTGTCTAAGTGGCAGAACTAAAAACTAGTGTCAGAAATTGGGCTCTACTTATTATCAAGTGCTACTCTTCCTCAGCATTGCAATGTAAAATGTAATTCAAGTTCCCGCAGTACACATGAAGCTCACATGTTGAGTTTTGGCTGTTGCTGGGATTTTTCAGCACATCTGCTTTCACACGTACCAGTTCTGCAGGCTGTTTTGTGGCAACTACAAAAGGGTAAATTTCATGGCAGTTTAAGTAACTGCTTCCACCTCAATCTCTTTATCCACCAGTTTCAGATGGGAAAGCACACATCCCTCTTCATCCATCTCACTGAGATCCCACCAAGACAAATCTTCTAATGTTCTGTCATAACCATCACAGGCCAAGGTTAACCTAACCATAGGCACAATGTCAGCCTATATACAGCTACACAGAACATTTCAAAATGGTACAATTCGATAAAGAATGTAAATTTACCATCTGAGAGGACTGGTAGTCCTTGGAGCAGAAATGTGTCAAATGCTCCAACACCATTTCCATCATTCCATGCTGAGAACTCAGCCCTGCTGGCTAAGGGAAGGTTGGGCTCCAGCACGAACATCTTGAAAAAGATCCAGACCTGAAAACCAGGCTAATTTTAGGACTATAATAAAATATAGTACATTTTAAAAGTTATTAGAAGATCTAACTGACAGCTTTATGTTCTGCTCTTCACTTACATGTTTTATGAGGTTCAGGCCACCAATCCCTGCTGCACCCTATTTGCCAGTTTTTGTTGTTCTCTTTTTATCTTGGAAAACAGGCTAGGGCATTGGATACCAAACCAGCCACAAAGTTAATTTGACCAAAAGAAAAGGATTCCTTTCACTGCTCCCTTAACAATTATGCAATCTGATCCTTTGGTGATGGTGGAATCGAATATTCCACAGTTCCTCTGGATACTTAAGGGAATCATACTGATTTCTCAGTATGCAGTCCTACTGAAGATGATTTCTTCTGAATACACCCAGTCCATGATCCTGACAGTTATTTTGCCAAATCAGTGAAATGGACACATTCTTCATCAAAGCTTAATGTGAATTCCTGATAACACATTTGAAGAGTGACCTAGAATTACTGCTTCTCTCATGGATTCAGTTTGCATCTAAGAATTCTTTGTGATCTAAAACCTGAGGGAGTTTTCATGTTATACATATTTTGCTTCTTATATCTAAACAGCACAGCA
This sequence comes from Nicator chloris, assembly GCA_013400495.1. Classification (NCBI taxonomy): domain Eukaryota; kingdom Metazoa; phylum Chordata; class Aves; order Passeriformes; family Pycnonotidae; genus Nicator; species Nicator chloris. The sequence continues at coordinate 95,771 of WAAE01003449.1, read as the reverse complement.
TAATGGTACTGAAATGCAAGCTGCTGTATCCAGTGGCAGTGCAGTCACACCATGAGATCGTAAATTACATCACATTACAGGCTTTACCTGCAAAGACTGGCAACATCAATTTTGGTCTGTCTTTGGAAGTGACTAGTTTTTGAGTTGTCTGGATTTTTGGTTTTGTTTTGGTTTTGGGTCGTTTTTGTTGTTGTTATTGTTTAATAAATTAATTTTTACCTATTTTTAAGGCTAGGATTTTTAAAAGAAACTACTTCTCTTGGATAGTCAAAGGGATCTGGGAACCTGTCTCTTATCTTCTTTGAAAAGTCCAACCAGTTTTCCCTTCCCTGTTTTGAATCACCAAAATTTCTGTATCTAAGGTAGGAGTAAGTGACCTTAAAAAGAAGGCAATTTATCTAAACAAATAGCAAGAGCTTCATTCATTCCCAGAAATGTTGGGTAAGCCTCTGACTAGGAGAAATTCCCTTGCAGCTTTAAGTCTGATGAGTATCTTTGCCTGAAAAACCACAACATCCCCTCCTCATCTGCCTGTAGGCCAGGGAGCATCCACCCACTCCCCAAATGGGGGAATATAGAAGGAAAAATGCTATAAACAAGCACTTTACTTCCCTGTTAGGAAAAAAAAAAACCAAACCACAATGAAACCACAATAAACCCTACTGGTTTGGCTTACACAGCTGATTTTGAAGCTCAGAGAGTATCACTGCTTTGGACTCAAGCTGTGGCTGCTCAGCACCACCGAGTGTCAACTCAAGTGCCAAGACTCTGGTGTTGAGAACTGGCTTAATACTCTCAAAATTTTAGTGAGCAAACTCATGTGAACTCAAGAACTTAACACATCAGAGGAAACTATTTGAATGCCCTGTAGTTCAAGAGCTTGTAGGCAAGTCAGCACATTGCCCAAAACAAAGCCAGTAGGCAGAACAAAAGCCCAGGGTTGACTGCTCTTGAACAGATGATCTTTATGAATGAGATGAACGTTTCTGGAACAGTAAAACCATTGAAGCTGCCTCCACAGCTCACACATTATCAATTAACAACAAAACAGGGTCTCTATACCCAAGCGGAAAGAAAATGCCTGTATGGATTGCATGTGGGTATTGCAACTAAAATTAAAAGCTTGATGAAATGTAGCAAAAGATCAGAGAATCAGACCTTCCTTTCAACTTGTGCTTAATATTCACCCTCAACGAAGCCAAATGTTACATTAGCCTAAATGGAAAAACCATGTAGAATTATGCTATCAATTAGAACACCTCATTAGCTGGTCTGGTGATTCAGAGCTGCTGATGGAACTGAACTCAAGGCTTGAAAATACCTTGATCAACGCCATCCTCAGCTTTCAGGCATTAAGGATGTATCTGCAATCTCCCAGAAAAATCATTTCAAGCCGAGGTGAGTATCCCCAAAACGCCACCACACAGTGTCAGAATCAGAGGGTTTAACTGTTCTCTCAAACCCATTCTCACCAAGCTTCCCTGCTGCCAGGCAGCTGTCCTCTAGACTGTGGGCATGTTCAGCCTTGGCTCAGCTCCATCAACTTAAGTGAAGTTATGACAGGAATAAATATGGATCTATTTTTGGTGCTGCAGGCATTTTGCACATTCACATCCACCTTTTGTCCCCGATCAGTATCAAATATGGAAAAGCTTGATCCCTTCTGCACGTTCACGTTTCCATTCTATGAAGGAACCCAAAAAGGTGTAAAGGAGCAATGGTTTAAACCCCATAATTTTTGGTTGTATTCCCCCAAGGGGAACAGTAGAGATTAGAAAGAGGAATGTGGATAGAAGCATTATATAATTTGGCATCCTCTCACCACAGCAATTATAATCTGTACATGTGAGTTCTTTATATAGAGCAGTGAGAAGAGGAGGAAACCTTGGTTCTGTTCCCAATTCTTTTGACAGAAATCTTGTCTGCTTTACACTAATTCTGATCTAAAAATCCATTTGTAATCCCCTGACATGCTTCTAATTCACACTGGGTTTAATTCCACTTCATTTTATAATGATGTAAAATTTGCAAAAATACACAAGCCAAGTTCCACCTGGACAAGAACATCTGTTCCACTCATTTTCAGAAAAAATACACAGGAAATTTCACTGGCCACACTAGTGATACAAGCAGATGCTCTTGCGTGGTGAGAGAAAATGGCACCATTTAAAATTAGCATCTTCTGAACAATGCTCACATTTAATTCATTTCTGTACCACAGCACTTCATGGTTTGGTAATGTAAGCCTGTAGTAGTGCTTCACTCAACAGCTTCCTAAGTTTCTATTGTCACTGCAAATGCACACTCACAGCTTTGAATTCATTATGCTCCCACTGCTTTCGGATTTGTAGCCATACCAGTTTCTCACAATCTAATAAAAACTGGGCTCAACTGTCTTGAGACACACACTGATAGAGGTTCTGTGATGGGCTTTGGAAAGGTCCATCTCTCTGACTTTGCATGTAAAGTTCATTCCTCAGACTTGAACTCATCAGGAACAGGACTGAAAGGGATGAGGAATGCAAGAGCTTATTTGAATTAATGCTTTCTGTGGTGGTGTAAGACATAGATGGTTACTGTTTGTCTGTGCCATGGTCACGGCAGTGACCACTGTGTAAAGCAAATACACATGAATAATCTTTATGATCCTAGCAGAGGAGCTCTGTCAGGCCAGCCTATAGCTCACCTCGACTTGCATATCTGTGTCTGTGACCTGAACAATGGACATCATCTCTCCATGCCACTAACAGCACCTGGAAAAAAATACTGCAATACCATTTTGGAAAGAGACTTGCAGATCACGTCTTCCCAACAGGGATGTGCATCTGGATATTCTTAATCTATTCATGTGTCCTTTGTTTCCACAAGGTTAATGGTACTAGCTCCTATATTATTTTATGCCTGACTTGACATTGCCTATGGCTTTGTGTGTTTGGAAAAGCAAAGGAAACATCTGTGACTAATGAGCGCATCACAGAAGAAAGGTGATGACGACGATGATGATATAAATACCACAAACTACTCTTGACATTAAGAACCATCAACTTAAAAAGAAATATGAAGGAGAGGACCTCCTGCTGCTGCTATTCTCTCTACCCTCTCGAGAAGTGGCATGTTAAAAATAGCCACCACTTACAAGGTAACAACCTCACATCATCAGGTAGTCACCTTCTGTAACCTTGCTGGCACGTTTCAAATGCACCTGCTCCATCATCTGGAAGAGCTGTCAGAGCCTGAAGGTAGAAACCATCGGAGAAGTGGATCGGAAGAAAAGGCTGCATTTCAAAGCCTTTTTACAACTGGATCTGCCAGCCTCAGCTGCCATCAGTCTCTCCCACATCAGCGGTTCTGAACAAACACAAATTCGCCAGATTATCATTAAGCAACTTCAGCTATTTTGTAAAGAGCAAAGCATCACTACTCAAACTAAGTGGCAAGGACCAGATTTGTCACTTGCCCTAAATCAATGTCGTTTCTCTACAGCCAACATCAGAATTTGCCTTCCAAATTCGAAGTACTTATCAAAATCTTCTCTACACAATGATCCAATCCTATCATACACTCACATTATCTCCATTCCCCTCAGTACGCACTTCCCATCAATTTGTATTATTAAATCCTCTTGCCTACTGAGCCCAAGCATCCAGTTCAGCTGGTGCTGCACAGTGCAGTTCTGGAGCCATGGAACAAGTGCTTGTGGTGCTCACCAACTGCCAGCTGTTATCAGGGAATGATGAATATCACCCTACACTTCCAGTTTTTGCCAAGTACACTTCACAACCCAAGCCTGCAGGCAGCCACTCTTCCCTAGAATCCAAAAAAAGGGGAGCATTTCCACAGGGCAACCATTCAGGAGCAGTTTTCTGCTGGAAGTCGGATGCAATGCACCATATAATGGCACTAATTGCAACATTACAAACAGCAGCTACTTCTGAACATGTTACCAAAAAAAAATAGTATACAAACCTAGATTGTTCACCATGGTATCAAAGGAAACACAGAAAGCACTTAACATAATGCCTTGAAATGAACGTTGCCTACCTCCACATCTCCTTGAAAGAAAGATTTGTCCTGAGTTGATGTTTATGGAAAATAAAAGCACATCCTAGTCAGCTATGTTTTGGGGTAATGGTTCTACTGAAAAAAAGCTTATAAAGCTCAGTGAAATTTCTTCAGATTTACACAGACATAAGTCAACCAGCAACCCAACAGCCATGACCATTCTTGAGAGTCAACATCCCCAAAACCAACCTCCATCCCCACTGCCATGATCTAGCAAGGGAATTTGATGAGGATTACTTAACCCATAAACTGTGAGGGGGTAAAAACCAGCAAAAAGTAATAATTAATTTTATTTTTAAAAACCACATGTCCATTTGAGGGAGAGGTTTACTTGCACCTGCCCAACATCACACTCAGTTTTAAACCAGAAAGCTTAAATGATTGCTTTGCGAGGAAATGCGCAGGAAACATTTATTCTTTAATCTCTCTATTAACCTAGCACAGAATCATCAAATTTAAAGTGCTGCAGGCCACTGCGCAGCCTCATACATGGCAGGATCAAGCTTCCCTTCTCGAATTTCCTTGTATTTCCTTTGTTCTCCCATTCTCCCATCAGCAAACTGATAACTAACCCTCCTATGCTGTTCTAACACTGATTTTTTTCAAGCATTTTTAATATCCACTGCCCAAAACTGACATAAAAACCTACTCATGAATGCTGTCCTAATATTTTGTTTCCTACCAAACCAAAGGAGGTCCCCACTGTAATGATTAATGACATGTTTGTTGCCTTAAACAACTTAGATGTTTCAACATTGAATCAATTTTATTTTTTTAAGGTGACAGGTTTCCTGCCACTCTGAGTTTTACCCATGATGCTGTACTGAACTCAATGGTGTACAGGCTCAGTATGAAGTCCTGATAGCCTTGCATTTATTTGACACACCCCATCATATGATTTCTAATAACACTGCTCTCACTGTCTGGAATATTTTGGGAAGGTATCAGCGTCAAAACACCCCATGGCCATATTGAAGATCTGGCTGATGCTTATCACTGGACAACAAACAACACGCTGAAGACATAGCACTGAGAGAGAAATTTTCTGAATCTTGTATTTCCTCATGAAATTTTAGTAGCAAGGACACTGTAACACACAACGTTTTTTCAAAGGAATGGCACACAGATGATGGAACGATTTTCAGTGTTTTGAGACATAATCACCTCCTGTATGAGAATTAACATGAGCTTTGTTTATTCCAGCGGTAAAACAACCTGTATTCAAGCTTGCCCAGCTGTCTAGAAACTCCACTGATCCCACTGTAAAAGCAGGTGTAGTCAATCATTCCTGTCACAACATTAGTACGTTACTGGCTGTTGGCAAGTGGGTCAGCTCGTCACAGGCACAGCACTTCTCAGCTGCTCTGTTCCCTTCCATCCCGCTTGGCACACGGATGTGCTACAGCTGCGCAATTTCAAAAGGCGTCCATCTGTTTAACTTCCTAAAGTGACTTTAAAGAGTGGGACACAACAAACACATCTGCTACCCTCAGCACGTTAAAAAAGATCATCTGGAAATTAACTGGGAAATTATAAATCTTTTTAGATGGGGATCCACAGTGAAGTTCCAATACACGTGTAACATCTGTTCCACCTTCAATTACAGCTCAAAGCTTTGCACCTCTGGCTTTCTGAAGAATCCAGGCCAACTTTAGTTGTAACCAGCTCTGTATCTCCTTATCTCACTGCTAGGGTTTGTTCAGGGTCACATCACTGGGCATCCATCTATTCAATTTTGTCACTCCTGAAAGGCCCGACTGGATAAAGCCTTGAGCACTGTGGTCTGATCTCACTGCTGACCCTGCTCTGATTAGGTTAGACTGAAGAACCTCCTGAAGGCCCTTTCAATCTGAATTAGCCCAACTACTCCCAAACAGAATAAAAGAGGAAAAAATTAAAAATTCAATTAGTATCTACTGGAAGAACTCAAAGTGGAAACCAGCTATGAACAATAACCTGGTCCATCACAAGAAAATGCTTAGGCAGCAGGGCCAGCAGAAGATGCCAGCAGATCAGATTTTAGGAGGAAAACAGCACATGTTTTAGTGTGATCTTCGTTTCAGTCCTTCTCTCACATCTCTTACAAACACAAATGTGTTATTGCTTTGAATTATGTGAACAGATGCTTACATCTAGGATTTGCAATTTACATTAACCTAGCCTGCATTAACAGCGATTTCAACACCAAATGCAAACCACGGTGCATGTTTTCACCCTGAGGTACAACACATGTGTAACCTGCAGCACCAGGACATCTCAGTAAGTTCCTTGGCTACCAGCTGCATTCTCAGCAGACTCTTCAGGCATCCCAATTTCATCTGCAGAGCACAGGCAGAGCTGGTGTAACACAACCCAGGAGAGACGTGCATCTTCCACAGGTCTGTGGGCACCAGCAAGGCTGGCAGGAACACAGTGAGCCATGAGAGATCCCACACAAGGAGCTGCCATATCCACTGGGGAGATGAGAGGGATTTACAAGGACACAGAAGAAAAGCAGCCCTGGGGAATATGTTAACACCAAACTGGGAACCAGGTGAGGTGCACTGGCTAAGGGCTTGTGAACTATGGGCCAAGGCAGACCTTCAGTAACAGGAATTAGTATTTGATACCCAGTATTAGAGAAAAACCTCTGAAGTGCAGCACTTTGCAGCACTGCTAACACTGTTCTGCATGTACACGAATGAGAAACCAATCTTTCTGTGCTGTAAATAGCTTGTGCAATTAATAGCAGTTAGCTGTTCCTGTTTTTTTCCAATTACAGACTCAGGAAAAAAGGGCATATTAAGTTACCTCATGCAATTCTGGACCAACCACTGTTAGAAGTGCAATTTGAGGATGAGCTGCTACTGCTAATTATCAAAATTAAAACCTGAAATAGCAATGCTCACTTTTTAAAGTGAGATGATTTCCTATTGCAGGCATAACTTTCCACTGCTCTCCCCTGCCAACAGTTATCACTTTTGTCAGAGATTTCTGGACTGAAACTTTGAACACAGAAATGCCATCATCCAGAAAACCTTTCAAAACATTTCGGTTCACCATTTTGGGTCTTTCAAAACAAAGCAGTTTATTTACCCTTGGCTAATTACCTTTTAGACTCTCTGCACAGACACAAAATATTTGTGTTTCTACTTTGTCTTTTCTTTTACATTTTCAGACAGCTGCAGCCATTTCCAAAATCATCACCATCATGTTTCCACCATGCTGTTGGGAAAAAACATTCTCCTGGGCAGTACCACTGTTAGTACAATAATAAAAAAATTACAGCTGTGTATGCATATGCATGTGCATACACACACACGTACTGTGAGCTGAATAAAAATGTGGTGATGTCTAATTTGACCTGAGAAAACCAGAACAGCACGTCGACATAAACAGGAAAAGTTTGGCACTATTTGCAGCACAGTATCACCAATTCCAATCGCTCTTACCCTGTGCTGAACAAGCATTTCCAATTCAAAGGAATAATTAGCATGCTGTAAAAAAAAAATCAGAGCACTAGCAAATACCGAAGCTTTAACCTGGCATTAGCAAAGATCAGTGAGAATTCACCACTATAAGCCCACCATGAGCACTTGCTGCCCAAACACACTGGGGCAGGCAGGACTGTGCCTAAACCACCCATGTTGATCACAGGAAGTTCAAACTTCATTAGGAAATAATTCAATAGCACATGTCATTCTTCTAAACATCATTATCAACTCTTTAAAACCCACTGAGAGACTCCTCATTCTCAGCTGCTGATCATTTTGTCCAATTTTAACACTCCCATTATGAAGCACTCAGTGCCAGTGCCCACCTCAGGCTGGAAACTTTGGAGTGCTGCAGCCAAAATGCCAGAACCAAGGTAGAACCATAGGTCATCACCCAGCCACGTCCAGAAAGCACCAGTGACCTTTGCTTCAACAGCTCAGGCACTCCAGAGCTTTGAACAAGGAACTCGTGATTGGGCAAGGTAGTTACCCTTGTGCCAGAATAAACTCTAACATGTTTTTTCTGAAAACACACACAACACAGCTGATTTTAAAATCACTTCATTTTACACATGCTCCATAAGAATGCTTAAATTCAGCAGTGGAGGTCTGCTGAGTCTGTGCTCCTGAGCACCACACTGGTCCCACGAGTGAGGGACCAGGCCCACAGCTGAACTGAGCATTCCCAGTCCAGGGGGACCTGAAGAAACAAAAGGAGGATTCTAAGCAGCAGGGAAGATAACAAGGCTCAAAGAGAAAGCCTGTATGTGAGGCTGAGAGCATGGATTATGGAAGGATATGGAGATGGAAACTGGTTCCAAAGAGGAAGGTGTGAAGAGCAGAGCCAATGATGGGAACAGGACTGGGATGGGCACCCAGATATGAAGACAGAGAGCATTAGGACATGGAAGTTCTGAACCTGTAAAACACTACACAGTGTATGCCCCAAAATCAGGTTCACATTTCATGCATGAAGTTAGTAAAACACTAATTTTAACTCTCCCAGGCCCATATTTACATCACAGAGATTACAGCATACCCACAACCCACCAAACCTCATCCAGAGATCAGGTGAAGGCACATTACTGCCAATGCAGTATTTAGACATCAAACTGATCAGCACTATGCACTGGGAAGCACACACCAGGAAAAATCCACGAGGGTGTCAGGAGGGAAGAAAAATACAAATTTTGCCTTTAGGGAGGAATTTGGTTAAGTACAGTAAATAAAGCTGAGAGTTCCACATACCACATACTGTTCTTTCTTAATTAAACATACTATTACATAACTGGTTGCTAACTCACTGCTCTGTAAGGCCAGCATGGGAAAAAGCAGTGTATGATCACGTCCCTAAAACTGAAACATCGTGACAAATAGTCACAAAATGTAAAAAGCAAGTATCTGGGATATTTTGTATCTGTCATTTCCTAAACTTTGGGTCCTTAACCTTCGTATTTCAGCAACCCTAATATTCCTTTAACACTTTGTTTGTTCAGCAAGTTTGATATGCTTTCCCAGCGTATATTGGATGGTGTATCAAAGACTTTCAGACTCTTGCACAGAAGATTTAGAGTGAGTATTTGCATCCTGGGAAATCAGCAGGCCTGCACACAGCCCACACCCCAGCCCAGTGCTCCACACAAACACCCCTGTAGACAGCTCCAACTCGTTCAGCACAGATGGGGTCACAAAATACCCTGAGCTGGAATGTGTCAGGATCACACAAGAGATGGGACCACTGAGAGATGTCTTAACGCACGATTTATTGCTTGTCTCATGAAGGGTGAGAACGTCTTCACTGTGTAAGTCAGAAGTCTGTAGTCATCTGTGGTCAGTGGTCAAAAGACCACAGGTTACAAGGTGTTTTAAAGGTTTATTAGCCAATAAACTACTGCCACACAGATTGTTTCTACTTTCACACCAATAGGTAATTAATTTGTCTCGTACGGTTTTGCTGCAATGGGGACTTTCTTAACCAATCACATAACGGCACACAAAACTACTTGCTACACCTTAACCCTTTTTACTAGTTCTATAACTACTTCTATATCCAAACTTTAAAACCTTAAAACTTTCCACTGCCTAGCTTAATATGTTTCAATCTAAACCACAAACCCACGTTCTTGCTTATGGTCTGTCAATCTGGAAGCCTTTTCCAAGGTCTCAGGTCGAACCCTGTATTCTCTGCTGTGTTTGGGCCTGCATGCACAGGGTTTTGAGAATTTTCTGTGCCTGGACTTCCCACAGGAATGGACCCACAAGGACCACTGAAGTTCAACATCCCACCACAGGCACAGCAGCAGCTGCAAGGTCATCTGTCCCAGTGGTGCTGGGATGAGTCCCACACAGCTCCCTGTCCCCAGGGGAGGAGCAGGCACAAGGCCAGCTCTGCCTGCCATCATCTGAAGAGAGTGAGAACGCATTACCAGCGCAGCCAGGATCAGCCACCCCTCAGTGCTGCGGAGGCAGCAGCTGTGCTCCAGCACCCATCACACCCTTCTGCACAGCTTCCATCCCTCCGCTGGCAGCCTGGCGTGCCATGTCACCTGCAAATGGGTCACCAAGGCTCTGACCCAGTCCCCACGGCAGCCAGGCCCGCTCCACGTGACAGCCTGGCACCCCGTCAGCCAGGCTTGGCAGGCGAGGGCTCCCTGGACAGCGAGCAGGCAGGGGGGACAAACAGCAGATGGCTTTTCCTATCTCCACAGCAATTTAATCACGGGGGCCATGACGCCACTGACGTGCTCCACGCCACCTCCAGCGCCTCGCTGCAAGGTGAGCAAGCTGCTCTTCCCCAAGGGCAGCCCCTGTGACCAGCCAGGAAGTGTTTGGAGCGTAGTCAGGACACAAGGCACACGTACTCAGCTTGGACTTCCTGACAGGAACAGAGCACGACAGATCTGACCAGTTCAGGCAAAAAGGAAGAGCACTTGTGCTGCAGGAGAGTTGTGACCCTGGAAGTCAAGGACATGGGATGAGCACCCAGTGCCACTGCCCAGCTCCCCTGCAAATGTAGGTGAGCTGGCCTGACAGCTTGGCAAACGCCTCAAATAGAAACAAGGAAAATTAGCTGCTGCTTTGGAAATGTATTTCTTCATTTTCTCTTTATGAACTGTAACACCAGATAAAATTGTCTGCACACTGCCCAGGGCAATGTGACAATGCTTCTGCTAACAGAAGCACCTCAGATACTGAGATGTTATCAGAGAGAGATTTCATTTAAGCATGGGAGCATTCTCCACCTACATAATTAACGCTGATCTACATTTGTGTGACCCAAAGCCAGGTCCCTCTGCACTAAAGGGGATGTGGGGATGCCACAGCTGATATGTGGGGAAATCCAAAAGGAAGTCAAAGGCAGCAACTATACTCCTAATAAAGAACAAAGGCTATTAAGTTAGTTGTCTTTTCTCAGCCTTGAGTGAAATTAGGAAACAGAAAAACGTTTAAATTGGTCGTGTTTTGCTAAGTTGGTCAGAGCATGGTGTTGATAACACCAAGGTTGTGGGTTCAATCCCTGTATGGGCCATTCACTTGAGAATTGGATGCAGTGATCCTTGTGAGCCCCTTCCAACTCAGAATATTCTGTGAATCTGTGTTTTCAGCTCCTCAGCAAGACAAAACTAAAAACTCCAGTGCACAACAGTTGATTTTATATATCCTGAAGGGTACAGCTAACATCAGTTCTCCAGGTTAGTCTACAAACTTAGGCTCATTGACATATCCTGGGGACTTACACACATGGATGCAGCAGCAGCTAAAGAAAACAGCTGTAATTATTCCCAAACCTGTATAAATCACAACAGGGGAACAGTTGGATGCGGGGATAGGGAGCCAAAGTTTGACAAATGGAAAATACAAGACCACTGGAAAAAGCCTTTTGGGATGTGTAAGCAAGCTAATGAAGAGTAGAAATAAATAAAGGATAATAGATATCTTACATATAAAAATATCTGTAAAGCAATCTAAAATAACAGCTTTCTCTTTTGATGTTACTATCTGTTTTGAGTTCATGTTTATGGCACTACCAAGCCCCAAACAAATGAGATGAAAAGTGGGGAGGGTTATGCAGATAACATTGTTAGGGAAGGAAGAAATAAAGGAAGGTACTGTTTATCTTTCCTTTTACTCTCAGTATTTTGATTCCCTGTCCCATAAACAGGAGGGTGAGGGAACTCTAAAGCTGTTTGCGACTTTGAAAACTTAGTCCTGTTCCCTTGATCCAAAAATTCCACAAAATGTTCCTCCTCCTCCTCTCCATATTATGCTTTACCACCTAGAGCCAGAGCACAAAGGGCAGCGGTTTCCAGCGTGTGTGTGCACAGGCACAAACCTTTGTGTGGCAGAGCTGTGCTGGGAGCAGATAATTAGAGCAAATAAAAGGCAGCTCTGGATATAACAATGTGGAAGCAAATCCAATTGCTAAGGACATTGGCTGAAAACAGCCCTCAGAAACAAAGAACCAGGCACATTAGAGCAATCTTTCATACTTGTATAAAATAAGTAATTGAGTCACGGACAGGGTAAAGCCTGGGAGCACAAAGAGAGATCACAAGTCGAAGCTGGAAACTGTCCCAACGGTCCCATATTTCAGCTCCCTCTCTGTTTGCTATTCTTCCCACTCCGGGTTTAAGCACAGCATCAAAGCTCGTTATTAGTCTGTAATCAAGGCCATTAGAGCTCTCAAATTCAACCTGAAGATGCATTGGGCAAAACCTGGCAAGGCAGCAATAATGATCCCCTCTGAGTAATCAGAGTCTTGCTCCACACCATGCTGATAGAAAACGGTCCCTTTGTGCCCAGGGGCCTGCCAGGGGGCTCACTTGAGAGAAAATGTTATCTTACACACTATAAATACGTGAAAATAAGATTAGAGGCAGCTGTTGTGACAGCAGTTTGCCATGTCAATACACCCCCTCACATTCTGCCCAGGTTTTTAGCTCACTAGTGACTCAGAAGCAAGAGTGGCATTGCCAAACCCCCCACGTCCCTGTGTTTCCCATCCACTTGTACTATCCAAGGACTGCCCTCACCCTCACCTGACTTCACTTTGGCTATCAGAGATGGACTCAAGCACCCTGCCACTGTTTGGGAACTGTGCAGAACAGGAGAGTTTCTTTATTGTCCTAGTTCGGCCCTGTGACATCACAGCGAATGTTAATCAGGAGCAATGTTAACATTACAAAAATCTCTTACAAAAGTAGACATTGGAAGAATTTCCACTGAAAACGAAGTACAGTCACTTATCAATTTTAATTCCTGCCATATTATTACATATTACTAAAAATCCTCAGCATTCTGTCAGATAACTGTCTGCATTCATTACTTCCAGTAAGAAAGAAGCTACTGAGTGGGAGAAAACTAACCATTTTGTTTTTCCATTACTCCGGGTTGCATGCTCAATAGAGTTATTTCCCAGGTAACCCAGTGGTTATTTCTATTTATACTGTGTGTAGTTGCCTTTGCTATAAATGAAGATCCAAAATGGGTGGCAGCTATCATGTAGCTGCTACAACACACGAGATTCATATGGACACGCTGCAAAATGTGACTACTGGCCATAAAGGTACTGTTGATGGGTGAAGTATGGCCTACTGATTTCCTAAAGAAAACCAGAAAACATTGGCACTTTAGCTCACCTCACAGTCAAAATTTGGCTGGATGCTCTCAAGAGCTAAGGGTAATGCATTTCCACTGGGATAAAGTGTTTTAGAATATAGGTAACGGGAGACAACATCCTTGGGTAGTAAGTCCCAGATTTGAATAAGGATGTACAGAAAACCTAGATCAAGACCTTTGTGCTTCCATTAGTCTTTTAAGCTCAGTTTCTGGAAGCACTTCCCAAGGATGACTCAGTATCTGTCAAGTCATTGCTCTCCTCTGAGATAACCTTTGGGAGACACAGCAAGCACCGAGGGATGGTGTGACAGAAGTCTTACATCCTTTGTGCCTCTCATGGAAGGGCTGACTTCAGCTGCCATTCCTGAATCACGGGGTCTGGAGAGGTCTGGCTGCTGCCACCCCGGAGCAGCACCAAGCAGCCAAAGGTCATGGTGGGAGGGAAGGAGGCAGCAATGCCACAATGCAATGCCTGTGTCCCTGCCACCTGTGCAGAGCAAGGGGGGGAAGCCTGCACCCTTCCAGGGCACAGCCCTGGCATCGTGCAGCACACTCCCACGCACACTCCCACTCCCAGATGGCCTCCACACAACCCTTCCAACATAAATTATTTTAGGATTTCAGCAATTAAGCCACAGAGCCCAGATTTTTGTCTCGCAGTCAGGAGTCCAACTCTTTTTTTAAAAAAAAAAAAACAGGGAAAAAAAACCTTGAAGAGACAAACGTCACTGCCAAACCAAAAATGATCATAATAAAATATTCCTGTCTCTACAGCAAGTCACCTAAAGCATTCAAAATACCGCCCATGAGTTTGTTCTGCTGACAGCTCTGTGTTTACACCTGCTGCTTTTCCTTGTCCTGAGTCTGGCAGGAAACAAAAGCAGGAATAGAAATCATCTCTGTGCAGGCAAGTAGCTGAAATTAAGGGGAACAAGAGAAGGAACAATGCCACAAAAGGCACATGAGCTATCACCCCAATTTTTATTGTTGCTTACAATGTAGAAGATGGCACAGGCACTCCAGTAATTCTGTGGAGGGAAAAAGGCAGCTACAGAGCTTCAGCCCAGTTTAGTGATGAGTTCCCTTAAGCTCAAGAACCTATAATTCAGGACATTTTCTTTTCAAAACATTGATATTAGAGCACATCTACCCTGCAAATACATGTATTGAGGAGCTGGTTTTGTTTTAAAGCTACTGAAGTGGGGCAAGAAACACAGTGAGCTGCAGGAGAGAGAATTCTCTCAATTTCTCTCTTTCCTGGAAAGAGAAGATTGGGCTAAAAGATTATTCAGATAGATTGAACTGTGTTAGAGATAGGGACCAGACCTCAGTAAGCCCTCAGGTAACCACTTACATTTAAATGCCTGTAGCAGTAAGCTCCTGGCAACATAAACATTAAACAGACATTTCTGAAGCCTAGCACAGAAAGACAGGCTTTTATGCTTGCCTGCTTGCTTTTAATAGTGGATATACAATCCTTGTAACTATATAATTTACAATTTTCTCATTGAAGTCTTGAAAACTGTTATTGAAACTTCAGAAACAATCTGCACTGTCCATCCCATCCCATGACGCTGACTCAGAGACAGGACTGCAAAAGTCACCAGGACCAGCTGTGTGCCCCATTCCCAAGGCACACGTGATTCCAGCTTCCCACAAGCCAGCCCCTGAGCTGCTGCAGTTCAGAGAGAGCCATGCACAGGCAAAGGAAACATCTGTGCTGCCCTAAACCAAAGCAGCCCATCTGAACTGCAGGGGCCCAGCCTCTCCCCATTCACCTCAGCCACCCCACCCCAAATCAGGCGTGGAGTGGTGACCCTGTGCTGCTCCCGGCATCAGTCACCCCGTGACTCACAGCTCTCTGTGTGCTGATGCACCCTCCCACCAGCCAGAACGTGCCCTGCTGTGTGACAAGGCTGTGGGGGCACTGCAGGAGTCACTGGCACAGCTGAATCACCCTTTTCCAGCACTGGCTGCTGTCATTGTCCCACGTCTGACTCTGTCCTTGCCCTGGTGTCTCACCACACTGGCGTGTGTGGAGCTGCTGCCGAAGCTCCTGGAACCCATTAAAGCTGCATTACTGAGGCAGTAACTGTGAGAAAGGGTGTGAGCAGGGCTTTATGGGCAGAGGGTTTACCTGCAAAACAAGGAGTCCACCAGAAAAGTCAACAGAAAGCCACACTTTACCATGAGCACACATCTTCCTCCAAGCCTGTTAAAAGCAAATCCTTTCTGCTGGCTCTTGTTAACTTTAATAATTAACCCCCTAGGTCAGGCTTTTGAGAAGGAGGCAAGTCCCAGCTCTCGTGCTATCTCAGTAGTCTCGTGGTACAGAGAGACAAGGAGCAAAAATAAATGTGAGTGACAGATTCACATCTGAGGCTGACATCTAGCTATAACATCAGGTAAGTGCAGGATCAACATGACTGAGAGGCATCAAAGGAGAGGAGGTATTGTGCAGGACAATTCTTCTCTCTCTCAAAGGCAAAAAGTATTTTTAAAAAGGCTCAAGAACCAAAGGACAAAAAAAAAATCCAGGTTAGAACCCTCTTTTAAAAAACGACTATGCTTTTAAACTGGATATTATGCTAAGGAGTAGCCTTGTGACACTGAAAGGACTAAAAATGGCACAACTGATAATACACAGAACTCTCTTTTCTATATTCAGCTCAGCCCCACACTTCTGTATACCAGATCACTCAGGTTTTGTGTTCTCCTACCTCCAGGCCCTTTGCTCTTGCTCCTTAATCTCCAGATAAATCTCTGATCCTCGTGCCATGCTGTCAGGAACAAGTGGCATGAGGCTGGGCTAACATTTCTTTTCCTTTCTGGCCTGCAATTATACAAATCACACCTTTACAGCTTTTCCATCACTGCTTGCCCATTTATTTCTCAATGCACTTTACCCAGGCTTGCCCACAGTTTCACTTCCTGGAAGACATGAATAGTGAAGTGAATCAAGCATCAGGCTGAGAATATTGCAAAGAAATGTTTCAATACCAGTAATTTTTGTGAATAGTGAAGTAAATCAAACATTAGGCTGTGAATACAGCAAGGAAATGTTTCAATACCAGTAATTTTTACATTCGAGCAGGAAAAAAAACCAGGATGGAAAACACTTATTGCCTGAGTTTTGCAAAAAAGCGTGGCTTCTCTCTACCAGCCTCAGTGTAAACCATGTATTTTTGGGAACAGTCAGCTATTTCCATTGCTCTCAGCCTCTCTTCCCATTTCCATAACTCAGCCTCTGCTGAGAAGTTTGCTGACCTGGCACCCTGTTTAAAGCAGTGGCTCTGCCAGTCAGTTACTGCACAGCAGAACCACCACCATCACTTCTAGCAAGCTTTCTCCTTCCTCCCTGACAGCCATGAGAGCCAAGCCCAGAGCACACCCACCCTTTCCAGGGGAAGAACAATGTGCTGGTTCCCGCAGCTCAGCAAAGGGCGATTTCCAAACATTAAAAAAAAAAAAAAAGAGAGAGACTATGCCATTACAAATGGCCATTTTGGGGCATAAGCTGGAGTTGGGCACATCTTATCTCAACATGAGCAACATACACATTCTGGAGAATATCCATAAGAGAGATGGGAGTCTGGCCAAACACAGGGAGGGCCTTTGCTAAGATGACAGGATGAGGTGCTTAAGCGTATGTATTTGAAGATGAGAAGGCTACAGGGGGGATCTTCTTGTGCTCTGTAAGTACCTTAAGGGGGATCACAAGGATCTGGTGGGCGGATAAATTTGAACTAAGCAGCAACAGAACAACATGTGGACAATCCCAGGCTTTAAAATAGAAGTAATTTATATTAAACAAAACCGTGGTGGTTTAGCCAAAGCGGGATGCTACCTAGCCATGTGGGATTTTCTTTTTGTCCAGGAGACTTCTGCAATATATAAATAATGCAGTAGTCAAGAAAATACAAACAGATTGCTTGGCTAGCAGTGATGTCTAGGGATATGTATGGGATTAGATGCTCAAACACGATAGTTTTATTCATGCATACAGGGTTTATGTTTAGCATAAGTAAGGAATTTCCTTTTCTTGGGTTACTACATGGAGTTGGAGAGATAGCAGCTTGTGGTAGAAAAAAATGGATATAGCCTTAATAAACAGATGATGTGGAATATTTCTCTAGCACCCAATTGTACAGAATAATTTCTAACAGACAGAAGCATCGAAGACACTTATTGTATCATCCTGAAATGAGAGAATAGGAGAGTTAAAGTGTCTCTCACCTGCCTGTCAAAGCCTAAACCTCAGGGGTGTAGAGACTCCATCACACAGAGCCTGATCACTCACAGAGGGCCACTGTCCCCTCTGCCAACACTGAACACTGCAGTATGACCAAAACACCCCAACCTTTCTTTACTGGCACCTTGCAGATGTTCTTAACACACTTTTACTGAATGCTCCATGTCCAGCCTGTGTTGTCAAGTAAAAGCAGAAAAAAAACCTTTAGGCCCATCATAAGGGCTAATGGTTTTGAACGGAAAGGGGGCTGGTTTAGATTAGATATGAAGAAGATGCTTTTTGTGATGGAACACTGGCACAGGTTTCCCAGAAAGATGGTGAATGCCCCATCCCTGGAAATATTCAAGGCCAAGTTGGATGGGGCTCTGAGTACCCTGGTCTAGTTGAAGATGTCCCTTCCCATGGCAGGGCTTGGACTAGATGACCTCTAAAAGACCCTTCCAACCCAAAGGGTTATTTTTCCCTCTCAGAAACCACAACAGGCTGAAAATATTATGTGCCATGTGCAGAGTGACTTACTGGAATCCCTTCTGAAGAGAAAGTCTTGCCAGTGGCCAAAAGCTGGAGTTTTATTTTTTTTTGGACTGGGAGTTTCACGTCACCTCCCTGCACCCGTTGAGATGAAATTTGAATCTGCTGCTGCCGTTTCACCTCGGGTGCCTTGACTTTCTTGTACTAAACAGGAAGCCCTTGTCAATACAAAACTATTTGCACTGGCCTCCCTAGCCTGTGCTGTGTCTAGATAATTCAGCCTAATGAGGGATTATTTCCTGTGTTCGTGGCTGACAACACCCAAAGACATTTTGCAGCGATAAAAAGCTGAACTATATTAAGCCGATAGCATGGAGCTGTTAATTTTAAATAGAGAATAGAAGAGAGAATGGATACTGCTCCATGCCATCCAAAAGGCACTGAGATTTGTTCTTGAGCCAGGAAGCTATAACAAAAACAGGCTTTCTGCTTTAGGACTGACATCTCCACTAAACTCACTGAGCTCCATAAGCTTACCTATGTGTAAAAATGCAGAGGGGTAGCAGAAACAAAGCGTGTGTGATTACAGGCTAATGAGAGCATGACTTCTGTCCTCAGTGGAGGCAGCTGGACTAAAACTCATTCTGTTCCTAATACATAACAGCAAAGGTTAATCCAAACAAAAGGTAAGGAACAAATCTGTGGCAAAACCAGCAGGAGTTTCTTGGCAGCTGGACCCCCAGGGAGCTGCTGGGAGAAGCAGGCGTGTCACAGGAGTGACACAGGCTCTCTAGCAGGCACCTGGTGAGTAGGACATAAGGCCCAGCCTTTCCTTGCTCCACCAGAGGCAGCTGAGCCCAGACTTAAGCCAGTGGATTTAAGAATAATTACCACATAATATACATGATACACATATTAATATCACAATTTCATTTCTTTCCCCATTTCAGAATATGGGCCTGTTTTACAGCGTCGTATGTGGATACCATGGATGACTGACTTGCTCATCAGCAACTAAATCAGGGCTGGAGCCAATATGCTGCAGACTGGAGCATATTTACAGCCTTTGGGATGTAATAGTGAACCATCCTTCCACGGAGCAGAAATATCCACTGTGCTTGAGGAAGAAAGATGGCTCTGTGTAAACAAGTCTATGTATGTTCCAGATGAAGGAAATGAAGAGTGGCAATGCAGCACCTCCCATAATTCTAGCCAGCTCTCAGTCCAGCTAGGAAAACAACAGGATCAAAAGCAAGCTGTTTTTTCCTTGTGCATTCATGCATAGAAGATATTTTCTTATCATAATTCATTCCATTTTACAGTATCATCATTAAGTTATGCAGATTATTAAAGCCAAACCAAATACTTTGGTTATTCTCCATTCACTTATCCTCTTCATTGGTCTTTGTAGGGCAGATTTTGAAGGCTACCTGTCATTTCTAGCTGCACTGCTGTTCACTTCTACAAAGAAGCAAATAGACAGCTGCATGAGACATGGATTAAAAAAACCCCAAACCCTAAACTTTGTAATACAGTTGTTGGGCCACCTCCTTGTCCATAGTACAGTGCTTCAGACTCTGCAGACTAGGAGCACCTTCAAGTCTATTAAAGAAAGAATGGGAGTCTCATGGCCCAGCCTCCAGGCAAGCAGCTAGGCAGCTGTATTAAAAATACAGTTATCTTGAGGAGAACCTGGCAGGTTAATGAAACAGGAAAAGTGCAACAGCCCAGGGAACACAGGATTTCATCCCACCTCCCATCAGCTGTTACTATGCAAAACTGGCACTTAAGCTAAAAAAGCACCACATAAGCTTAATTACTTCCTGTACTTTTGATTGACATGACTATTTCTTTCAACCACACAAGACATTTTCTCTGCTTTTCTTCTGCAGTGTCTACACATCAATTCTCTAGTTGCTGTTTCCAAGGCAATCCCACACTAGAATTTCTATGGTTTGAAGGAACTCACAGGGTTCAGTCATACAAGGCAGGCTGCCTTGGTCTATAATCCCACTGCTGAAGGAATTATGAGTATGAAAAGCAGAAAAGTGAAAGTATCAAAGAAAAAAATAGCACAAGTCTTGCTGTACCTTCAGAGCTCAACAACAGATGCCCAGGATGGTTGAAGATTGTATTAATTGAAAAGTTAGCTTGAGAAAAGACCACCTTGGATGGAACACAAATCTATCTGGGACAGAGGGTGGACACAGAAGGAATGATTATTTGAAAAAGATATGATTATGCTGAAAGCCAGGACCGGCTAAAAGTCCCTTTGCCATCAAAGGGGAGAAACAGCACTGCTACAGCACACTGAGATCATCCAACGGTGTGTACCTAAAATAGTTCAGGTGAATCACATCCTACAAATGCTTATTTCTGTTCTTTAACTATAAAAGGAGCCCTAAGGCAGTCAGTTCAACTGCATATGTCTATGCTGCAAAGGTTTAAAGAAAGATGAATTCATTTCTCACTAAAAGCGATTCCATCCACAATCACAGAACGTTCCTTAAGTTATGCAGCAGTGAGATACTGGAGGAAATCACTACCCTGAAACTGGAAATGGGGTCTGCTTCCTTGATAATAAAAGTAGCTATCAGACCTCTTTGTCTATGTTTAAAAAAATTAAATTATCACAGCATTGCTCTCCCAAAAAGGCAATTACCAATATGTAAGAAACCAGATCACTTGATTCCACTGAAGAAAAATACCCACAGTGAAGTTACAGTTTCTACTCTCACAAAATAAATGACAGGACTTTTAGAGGAGAAAACAGAAAAATATTCTATACAGTTACCAACTGTTTCTTCAAGATAAACCCAGTTCTTAATGCAAAACTGTGCAGCTCACAATAAATACAGATAAAAGGGTAAGAAGTGAGGAGCACCCAACTAGAAGTCCTAGGCTCTACAGCAAGGTCAGTGAATGTGAAGAAAACACTGCTGCTGTTCATGCTGCATGTTTCACTCCAGTCTCCGGATTCCAAGCCTAGTAGCTCTCACAAGCATTAAATTTGCCAAGTAGTAGCATATTTAAAAAATGCTACTAGGAAGAAAAATACCACTTGACTGCACGTGCTTGGTTAATTCCCAGAAACCCTGCTTCTCTCTATTACTTTTTGGATGCTGGAGCCTGTTCCTGTCATTCGAAAGTAAACAATTATTCAGGAAGGCTGTTCAGGCAGAAATCAAACTGGAACCACCCACTGGTAGGTTCGGTTTGATTTCTGAACGGCCAGAATTCAGTTCCCCTCTGACTCAGGGGGGCAGTCTCTGGGCCAACAGGCAGCACACGCTTTCATTTTCACACAACGGCCCAGACTCATCGGGGGGAGAAGCATCCAGCCCTGCACATCAAAAGCAGGAACCCTGGAATGATGAACAGCCACCAGCAGCCTGCTGACAAGGCAGTCAGCCTACAGATACCAAGTCAAGCTTACTAAGCCAGCTCAGCTCAGCCCAGGGATCTGCTCAAACCTCTGCCGTCAGTAAGGACTTTTGCCTTCTGAAGGGCCTGGCTCACCTTGAGCAGTTTGTTTGATGTTTTTCCTAACTTGCAGGAGGAAGGAAAGGGCGGAAGAGGCTTTCATGCCCTCAAAACAATAGTCCGTGACCCAACCAGAATATCTTCTATTTTACCAGAGTTAAAAATGATGCTCCACGCAGACAAATAAAAGGTGCAGCATTCTCATTGCAGTTTGACACAGCAGAGGAAGGACAGTGAGGATCTGGGGAGCCTCTGCCAAGTTCAGTCCCACCACACAAAGTCCTTACTCACAGGAATTCCTAGGCAGCTGGCAAGAAAGCTCACTGACACCAGGCAAGGAAACAGAGGTGAGATTTCCCTGACATTGCTTGCACAGGCTAAAAGCACTTAGCTCCTACTTCTATTTTGAGCTCTTCCAATCCCAGCTTGTAGAATCACTGCCAGCAGCCCAAAACTGTGTGAGCCTGTCACACAGGCTCATGACAGATCACAACTTGGGACAAGCTGTGACAATGGCTGCCCTGTAAAGGGCCACAGGGGAAGCCCCAGCTGCAACCCAGGATCAAGGGGCAGTACCCAGCACCTGCAATGCTGCATTTTCAGGTACCAATGAACTTCCACCTTGAGCAGAAATTGCCCATTCACTTAAAGCTGCTTTCTGTTTCCCTGGGGACAAGGAAAAACCAGACTCTGCCAGCTTTATCTCTGCTCATGAATCACATCCCAGTCTTTCTAGTCTCCTTGACTACAGCTAAATAAAACCGGGGCAGGAATCGTTTGCTGGCCGTTAAGTGCCTGAAAGAAGGCGACGACTGCATTGCAGCTGGGAAGTTTTATGGCAGGAAATATTGAGATGTGTGTTTTGTGCCCTGGGTTGGGGCATAATGGGCATCAAGGGGTGCCCGAGGCTTCAAGGTGCGTTGAGGTAGCGCTAGAGGATAGAGCAGCATGGAAGGAGCCAAGGAAAACTGGTCCTTGCTGGATGTTGCCGCAGCACAGCAGAGGGATGAACTGCCCCAGGACCTGGTGAACAGGGGGATGGCTAACTGGCAGCACCATGGCTAAGTTCACTTCCTTACCAGTATGAACATAGCCCGCATGAGCACAAATCAATCATCCTTGTAGGTCCCTCCAACTCAGAGTATTCGGTGAGTCTGTGACCAAACAACCAGATGATGTCCCAGAAGCTGGACTCGATCTTTATACATCCCTTCCAACCAGGATACTCCACGCTTCTAAATCTGAAGATGAATCTGATGGACATGGGGCCCTCAACTCCCACAAGTGATGATGAGCAAGGAAAACCTGGCTTCTGAATAACATCTCACCCCCTAAATCCCAAAGTAATTTTTGCTTACCGGATTAAGTAGCTCCCATTGCAGGCACTGCCTCGTGCAATGCTTTGGTTTCATTTCAGTTGCAGGGTCTCATCAGCCACTTCAACACACGTCAAGAACAGCCTCCAAAGCCTGAGGTGACAACCACCCCCTTCCTCAAGAAACAACAATCTGAATCAGTTTTCATGCCACTGAAGGGGCAAAATACTGACTGTGTTTCCTCCTGTTCTGAAGCTGAGTAGTTTATTCCTATTTCAAATAAATCCACAAGGGAAGACCATGTTTTTGCTGAACTCCTAGGTCTCAATGAACACAAATGGAAAGATAAAACCTACTGATGCATTCTCTTAGGCATCCACATCAGTAAGTCTTTGTACACAAACTAAATGGAGTATGTAAAGCCTCGGAGCAGGAAAACAGGACTAGAAAGGGATTTTGGAGGAAAACTAATTCCTAAGAGCCAGTTGCACACAACTTGCCTACACTGCCCTTGTGCAATTAAGTCTGTATCCACAGAAAGCTGGTACTGCATGAATGAAGCAACCTCTTGAGAAACAATCACACGAAGACTAATAAAACAGGACATGTCAAAATTATTGCCAGGAAATCTCTAAATCTTTGCCATATATTTTACAGCGTGTTTGCCTACGGTTGACCCCAGTGCAATATTTATAAAATACAACTGCCAGAGAGCTACAGTGCTTCCTTTCAGCCACCCCAAGGTGGTATGCAAGCAGGGGTTTTTCAGCTCAGTGTTGAATCCTGGGACTTTGAAGGACGGAGTTGACCCACAAGCAGAAGAGATATATTAAAAAAGCCTCCAGCAATAACAATTTCCTCCCCAGGAACATTTGCAAGTTTTCAAACTCAGACCTAAGGCTGTCAAGGCTGTGCTTTCATCAGTCTACAGCGAACAGACTGACTCAATAATTTTGAATATTAACTGGTTCCTCTAATTTTTTAATATAGTTTAAATCCACATGCTCTAGAAGCAACAGAGCCCCATGGCAGCACACTGAGTTATCTGCTCTCAGCCAAGGATCTAACTATAAAGGACAACAATCCTGCTTAAATGTCAAAGGGAGCTATTTGTCACTGGAGCTCATTGCAAATGCACAGAAACATGGATGTTAATTTTATCCTGAAAACTATCCCAGAATGTGTGGAGCCTGAAAGCCACTTTTGGCACCTGAGATGCTCAGAGGGAATGCCCTTCCTTTCTAAACCAAGTGTTGCTCCTGGATCCCCGTGGGTTTTTTGTTTTTTTTCCAAGTGAAAGCATTATGCCTTCAGCAGAAGCAGCTCGCTTTTATAGTTGCTGTGAACTAAATTAACAAAGGTCTCTCATGTAAACATAGGCTCCACGAAATAAATACTCCCCAAATGTTGCAGTACAAGTATTATCTTCAATGAAAGAAATGAAAGTCTTTTCTTGCAATAGTAAAAGATAAAATGTTCTGGGATGTCATCCAGAGGGTTTGGAGGGATCATGTATCCAGGTTACACGGATCTAAGTAAGGTTACTTTAGTTTAAAAAAAAAAAGAAAGACTATCCAAAAGAAATACAAATTTTATTAGGTTGGAACTCCCATGTTCCTGCAAGAAATGTTGAAAACTAGATACTGCCTCAGCCACCCATAATTCTTACACTTCTTAAACTATAGCACTGCCTCTTGCAGAGTCAGAGGGTTTTTTTAGAGGAGTGAGCATAATTTTGCCGACTGTAAAAGACCAGCTACAAAACCCAACTCCAGACTCTGCACTGCACTAAAAGCACTGTACCTGAGCAGCTTGCATTTGCTGTTCAGCTGCTTAAGCACTGTGAGAGTGCCTCCCACAATCATTTTCTCCAGTGTTGTTCATTCCTGACCAGGTAGCCAACTTTTAATTTCTCAGCAGGCTCTCCAATATCAACATTTTACCTGGAAAGTATCTTTTCAAGTCTTATTCCAAAGATCAAGCTCTTCTTAAACTGAGATTTTTCCAAATCCATTTCAGGTTACAAACTCATTTTCCACACTGTACTGCATTTCTGGTGCCTGTTTAGAGATCATAAATGCAACATCCATAGCTATAATAACAGCCATGTAGTAGCTATACAGACCTAGCTAAGGAAACACAGTCTGAGGGACTGCATTCTCTCCAAAGCACCCTAACAAAGTCCAGAGCACTGAATTTTTTCAGAAATAATTATCTGGGTCATCAGAATTTTTTCTTTTACTTGTGAATTTGATTGTCAGTGTCACAGAATATGAGGAAATCATAACCTATCCTGTAAGTGAAAAAAAATACCAGGCAAACAGACACTAATCCCCTTCTCCCTCGGGGGGTTCACAATGCCACCCCTTCCTCTCCTCCTCTGCAGTTCACACATGCAGGTTGAGGTGTCCTCCTCCACCTTTCAGCCAGCACATACAACAGCTGAATTCAGCATCTTCCCCAAGCCCTGAAGATTGCCTGAACGGCAGTAATTGTATTACACTGAGCCTGCTCTGACCAGCACGAAGTGTGAAATTTTGTCAGCCAATTAATACGCCCCTTTGCCACGGGAACGAACAGCAGAGCAATTGAAAATGTTTCCTAGAGAGCAGAGACACTGTGTCAGCTGCAAACTTCCCTCTCTCCGTCCCCAGAGTCAGAGGCTGGAAGTGTTATCTCATGGAGCAACAGGGACTCCCAAACACATGGTGAGCCAGGTCATCCGAGGGCAAGTCTGTTTCAATTACTTTTTATTTTAAAACCCCAAAGCCCTTTGCTGTGCAGTGCTGTACTTTCTGACTTTGTCACAGGATAGCTGCTACAATTTCTAGGTCAGTAGGACTCCAGCACTGCCCTTGGGCTGTATTTTCACAAGGCTCAATACAGTTAACGTGTCAGACACACCACAATAAATAGCTCCTGTTGTCTGTTGCTTTAGGGAGCCATTGGTTTCACATAAAAATATCACTCCTTTTATTAAGAGATATTGATAGAGGTCTGGAAATGGTCATTCACAATCTGAAATGCATCTGCCTTGCCCAGACAATGAGAAAGTAAGAACTCAGTGACCCGTGCTATGGCATCTGCTTGCCGCTGTCCTCACGCACACGAGCCACACTGACAGACCAGCAGCAGAGCTGGTGTGCAACAAGGTGGGAACTCCAGCCTCTCAGCACTGCCTTCAACACACACTGTATGCAGCCTCAGGGCTGAGTTTACAGCAGGAGATGTGAAAAATACTGCATTTATGATATTGACTTTTTTTTTTTGTTCCCTTCCCTTCTCTTCCTTTTAAGTGAGATTAAACTAATGGGCAAAAGCCCTCATTATAGGTGTCATGTCTGATGCGATTCCCAGAGTAGCCCAGCACTCTTCCTCCCTAAAGAGAAGAAAAACACACATTGTGCAGCACGTAGAGTTGATTCCTTTGTTCACTGTTAGTACATTTTCAAAACTGGACTTCTCCTTTAGCTGCTTTGGGCATTTATCACAACCAATGTATGGGACCAGGCTTCAGTCAGTTTAGATTATCTTTCAAAAATCTCCACAAAGCCCAAATTCCCAAATCCCAGAGAAGAAAATTAGCATTCCATGTCTGTTGCTCAGACACGTGGAAATATTGAGAGATTGTTTCTGAAAAGCTAGGACATTTTTCAAGCATTTTCCCTTAATTTCCTTATGTCCCTTGTTACTTCTCATCTGTATAAATCCAGAGATTTGAAAATGTTGAAGAAGAAGAATCTCTTCCTTTAAAATATGGAAATATACTTGGAGATTAGGATCATTATGATCATGCAAATCACCAGAGACAACCTTGCCAGAGCTAGGTTTCAAGGAAAGCTCATCTCTTGACAGGCAGGAGTCCAGGCAGTAATTTGTGTCAGGGCTGATTTTAGTCAGGCTTCTGTTTGAAAACATCCAAATTATTAATTAGCCCTCTACAAAGAGTGACCAAAAAACTCACTAATACATGAGCTCTGTCAGAGATCTTTCAGTAGGAGACTAAGCTACATCCACCAGGGAGGAAATCCTCATGTTTTTAACATTTATTTTGCTTTCTGATTAGAAAGAACAGGAAAAGACATTCTACTGGTACATTGGTCCTATACAACTGATACATCAGATTTTAGAGAAGGAATTCTAGCAATTGTTTGATTTCCTTTCCCTTTTCTTAGCTCTCCATTCGCTCTTGGAAATTCCCAGAGTGACACAGGACTATTTCCAGAATGAAGTTCAACAGCTGTGTAAAAACCCATGACTTTCTTGAGGATTCCATGACATGGAACACAAAGTAAGAGAAATCAAAACTGATGCTGCAGGAAGGCAAAATATCACCATCTCCATTCCCAGCTGTGATACTGTTCCCTTTAGATCTTAAGGAGAACAGTTAACCCCTTGTTCCACTTACAGCAGCCTCTGAGACCTTTGGGCTTTCATTCTATTCAGCTTGCTAAAGGCAACACATCCAAAAGCCAGAGTGACATGTTTTTAGGTATGAAGCTGAGTAATTAAACAGCTAAAATGTAGCTCATTTTAAGTCAGTTCTTTCAGAGGATCTCATTTTTACTTTGAAACCGAGGAGCACTGTACACTGTGTAATTTACTAAATCACCTCTGGTTCAGACGTAGGAAGCTTTCTGGTTCATAAAGCTGCAGTTTAAATCATAATACCACCCTGTTGTGCTAAACTGCTGATCTGTGATGCACACTGAGGTGGGAAGATCTGCCATCGGTGGAAATCCCCAGCTGCCAGCCTTTCACACACACCTGAGCAGAAGGGATGAATTCCTGATGCAAACCCATCAAATATGGATGTGCTTTGCTAGGAGAGAAATGGAGCAGAGAGGCTGGAGATGCAAAATGAGCCACAAGGAGCCACCACCAGCGTTGCTACCCCTGCACCCACAGCAGGCTGTGTGTTGTGGGTTTGCTCTTTAGAAGACATCTCCACCTGTGTTTCAGGGAAATGTCTACAGATGGGTAAACTAAAAGACAATGAAGAAATGATCTCCTGGTTTGTTACAGCAGCTACACCAAAGGGTCAGACTGTCTCAGCAGTCTGCACACACACACCCCCCCACCCACATGTTCTTTCTCCACTCACATCATGTACATGACGTATATATTTACATATGTAGAGATAGATTTATTATATACATATGAAAAGGGGGAAATGTGCCTCTTATGCTGTGTCAGTTGACTTGGCTAAGCCTGTTGAAGGCTGCAGTTCCTATTTAATGGTTGAAGGAGATTTAGGTAATGAAGTCTCTGGATGAGGAAGCAATGGTATTTATGAGACTAAAAAATACTTGGGCTTATCCAGCTTTGAAATGACTATAATAGGACAGAACAGAGGAGTCAAATGGGCAACTGACAGCAATAACAAGCAGAAGCTTTCACAATTCAAGCTTTAATTATGTGGAATGTACTGGCTAGAGAGGATGAC
Source organism: Nicator chloris (assembly GCA_013400495.1). Taxonomy (NCBI): domain Eukaryota; kingdom Metazoa; phylum Chordata; class Aves; order Passeriformes; family Pycnonotidae; genus Nicator; species Nicator chloris. Next base: position 67,649 of record WAAE01003449.1, on the reverse strand, counting down.
CCACAATTTCACTAAATATTCCAGCACATCACCCTTTCTACACCATGTCAAAAAGGTTATTTTTGCTCCTCAAAATACAGTAACAGTAGTTATTTTCTGACTACTTCAAGAAAGAAATTTCCTGAATCTGATATGATATGCAGGTTTTCAGCTTTTTTCCCCCTCCAAGATGTTTCTTATTTACTTTACTTATTCATTAGTAGTTTCCTTACACACTGCCTAGATTATAAAGCAGAGAATGGCAAAGCAAATAAACAGAGATTAAATAAAGCTGCAGCAAAGTTAGGTCTTTAAGAATTAAATCCAACCTCTAAACTGCAGAGGCAACTCTTCAAAAGTCACGCTAAGCAGAGTATGTACATTTGCAGTCCAACTTCCATTTAAAGTGGATGACAAGTTTAGCAAGGATAATACCCTTCAAATACTGGCTGATTGGAGAGGCAAGGACATTTGCTCAATTTGCCCATAGTATTATCCTCCTGGCTTGCTGGGAGTTGATGTCCTGCTGTGAGCTTACAATAAGAGTTTTCCTTCTGAAGTCCCTGATGTGGGAGCATTTTTCTTTAAGATCATGGGAAAGTTTGGGGGGTTTTATTTTAAACCACTGCAGCAAAAAAGTAAAGAAGATTAATTGGGTTAGCTGCACAGTTCATCTCGCTGCTTTTGGCTAATTCACATCAGTTAGCATATCCTAGAAGACAGTCTTTAAATCTCAGATATGTCCTTGTTAATCATAGCATACTAAAAAAGACAAATATTTTTGACTGCTGAGAAAAAGTGTCACAGCATTTTAACCCATACACACTATTTTTTTTCAGATTATTAATCTAATGTTAATCTACCTTCAAATTCATACCCAAAGATACAATATCCTGCTACTTTTCCCTCTGATTCCCAAGAACCTAACAATCAGGATGCACAGCAATGTGTTGACCTGATGCAGCACGGTTTCAAGTGCAAACCTCCCCTTACAGCAGCAGCTTCCAAGCAGATGGTGCCTGGATAGAGCCAATTGATGCCCAAGTAAACCAGGGCATCCTGACAGCTCCAGCCAACAGGCTGCACGACAACTCCCACAGAGCTCAGGAGGCAAAGCCCAGTCTTAGGGAAAGGCTAACGCTTTCCAGGGAACGTGGAACTTGCTCGTGGTAATCCAAGCCCACTTGCACTGTGACTTGCAAAAGCACAAATGAATTTCTGAATGTGGCCCATCACAAAATTTTCCTGCAAGAAATTAATAATTAGGCAGCTCATTACTTGGCAGTGAGAGAGAGATCAGATATTTGATTTTCCTGACTGGTCACTAAACAGGTTAGTAATGAAAGAAAATTCCTAATGCTACACAGGAATACATTATTAATACATCTCTTTTTTTCTATGTATAGTATTTACTATTTTATTGCTCTACATCTTGTATAACAAATGCAGTTTTCTCCCTTTCATAGACCCAATAACTATATGCTGGCTTGCAGCAGAACAGGATTCTTCACTGTAAAAGCAGAGGGCAGGAGACAGCCAGAGGCAGCTCCAGGCAGGGTGACACCTGGAGCACCCCGACCATCTCAGCTCTCCCTGGGAAAGCTGCATTAACCCCCTTCCCTGGGTCAGGCTGCCTGTTCCTCCCACACCTCACCAGCACAGCCCTCCAGCCTCTCTGCTGCAGCTCCAGGGAGGGCAGGTCACCAGGGGCCACTGCCTCACGGGCATGGGGATGAGGTTTATTGTGCTGAGCTGCTTTTTCTGCTGTGAAAAGGGAAAGAGCATTACTGGAAGCAGCAAGGGAGCAGGGCTTGCTCTTTACACACTGGAGCAGGGGATGGCCTAGAGCCAGAGGCCAGCTTGGATTCCTGCCCCACAGGTGCTGGGGCAGGACCAGCCTGGCACCGGGCTCCTCCCGACGTCCTCAGCAGTGCAGGAAAACCAAAAAATGGGCAGCACAAGTATGGCGTTCATCTGAACTATCTCCTCTCTGCAATACACTTGCTAAATATTTTATCACTTCTGATTAATTGATGCATTTTTAATTTTTAAACACACTTATGTTTAGTTCCAAATTCTTGGCAGGAAACAAAGGACTGACAGTTTAGTAACTTGCACTCTGTGAACGCTGCACCCATCTCTCCTTATAATCAAGGCCATCCCCTTCCAAACCACAAGAGCTGTTTCAATTAATTTTTTCATTGAAATATTCCAAGACACTCAGCATTTCTGAGGCACGATTTGCTCCAGATTTCTACGTATGTTGCAAACAGGAAGGAATGTCTGCAACACCTACTACATACAGTAGCTTGGGGCTCTTTCACTCCACAGCACAGGGAAGGTAAGATACAAAAAAACACTGCTTGTACATCCTTAGCCTGCACAATTAATGAGCTGAGACTAAAGCTCCTCTTAATCCCCACTCTTGTATCTGATTGAAGTACACTGGAGATAATTCTTTTTTTCTTTTTTAAACTTGTTGGTACATACAGCTAGGATGTATCTTTTTTTTTTGTAAAAAAGAACAAAACCAGCCAAACAAAACCCAACAGAGTAGCAAATGGAGCCCAGTTTCCTTCTGTTTACCACCTTATTGTGTTGCAGAAGGACTGAAAGAGAATTAATTTATTCTATGGTTTGGGGGGAATTGGAGTTGGCTGATGGTCCATAATCATGTTTATGTCGACAGCTTTTGGGAACTCTCTGCAAAGTCTGCTGAAAAAGAACCAAAATTGACAAGTAACCACATTTACATTCTTGAACATCATCTTTTTGCAGGGGTTTGTTTGCCTGTTTTTGCTAAAACATAGAAAACAGACTCTCACAGGACAATCCACATGATCACAGCCTCAGCTGTATATAGAGAGACGGCTTTGATCAGTCCTTTTATCAGTATTCCTGGAGATCAGGTAGGATTTGTACACCTGGTAAGAGACACCATCAGCCACAATCAGCATGCAATACAGGCAGACACAAGCAAAAAGGGATGGCAAAGCAAGGTGCAGACAAGGAAGGGAGACACTGAGCAACAGCGACTCGGGATGTGCCGAAAGGCCCCGTGAAACCCATTCACCTTGGAACCAACCCCTGCTGCTGGCATTTACCACAAAGCAAGCCTGACCCAAAGCATCACCCACAAGCACTCACACTTCCCATGTCCTGCATTGTAACTTTCAGGTATTTACGCTCGAGTTGTTCCATTTTTACCACGTCCTTACTGAGAGGCTCCCCCCATGAGCGTGGCTGGCACATCCCACATGGCGTGCGGAGCCAGAGCATTCCTGCACAGCTCTCCCTCCCGCTGCCATCAATATCCAGGCTGCTGTGGAGGGGCCCCCCGGGTGGCAGCCACTCTGATCCACACTACATGAATAGAGAAACATCCTTTGACTGAGAAATGAAAGCCGACAGTCAGTCGGACTCCTCCTCTACTCATCTGCACAAGCTTTCACATCCAATACTACTTCAAATGCAGAAATTTAACTACAGGGCTCTTTGCTTTCATTTGGAAAATAAAGCTGCAGCTCTGTATCCCTGTTCTTTATTTTGAGGCTGGGTTTGGCAGAGGGGTTTCTGTTATTCTGCCTTATGCAGGGCCTCAGCAGTGCACTCCTGATTAACTGCTCCAGATCCAGCAGCACAGGCTAAGCAGGTGATTTCCTTACTGCAGAACGTGCTGCAGTGATGGAGAACAGTGATTCCATCTCTCCGAGTTTATGGCTGAAGCATTTTGGAGACGATTCCTCATGCCCATGATGAAAATGATTCATTGTGTGGAAATGCTGTTATCCCACTCCTACCACCGTGCTCTGACTTCGCTACTAACTGATGCTTGGAGCAGTGAAAATGAACTCTGAAATGAACTGGTTCACCTATCCCTTGGCCAGGACAAGCTGGAGAAATGTCACTAAATGGGAAGACGTATGAGGGGCACAAGAACTGAGGAATGGGGCAATGTATCCAAGTAAAAAATTATCTCTGCACTCTCCTCCCCTGATGCAGGAACACTCAGATACTCAGAAGAGTGCTCAAACCAAAGTAAACTGCACAAAGCTACGAAGTTCCCATCAAGTGATCTAATGATCCCTGGGCAGGCTGCCCTGCTGAGATACCAGGGATAGAGACCCAGCTGCTAGGAAACCAGCTCGATTTGCTGCACACTTCAACCAAAGGAGACAGGAAGCAGAAACATATGCTCCATCAAAACCAGAGTCACAGCAGGACTCAGAAGTAACCATATGGTAACTGCTTTTAAATATAAAGTGAAGGGCATTCTATTAATGCTGATGTAATGCTGTAATCTCTAGTTTATACCCTTATTGATCTCGGATGCTTGCAAAAATAATTGAAGCAACACTGAATATATTTCCAATTTTGCTGCTCATTCAGTTCTGTTTCATGGTTCTTTGTAGGCAGCTACAAATTCTATGCATATATTTCTTATCAGATGTATGCTTTTCCCATTTGCTCATCAATCATATGCATTAACTCCTTAATGACTTGCAGCTTAAAATCTTCAGGCCCTGTTTGCCCTATTTTTAGTTTTGACTGGCACAGTCAAAGAAAGAAGTTGCAAAGTAATAGCATTAATAAAGATTTATGACATCTGCCAATTAAATTATTTAAGTCTTCACCAAACAAAGCTTTTTTTACTGGACTGTGAAACATAGGTAAAGTCTTAGCACATTCTAGAAATACATACAGCAGCACAATTATTCTGTAGATATAAACTGACTGAGCAGAGCCACCTTGACTTTGATCACAGAAGTACAGAATGGTTTGGTTTGGAAGGCACCTTAATAGATTCTCTGGCAGCTCATATTTATATCAAAATGCTTTAATCAACATTTAGCAGCTAAAGCAGCCTCTGTCACCAAAACATGTAAAAACGGATTTGTACAACCTACAAGGATGATACAGTACCTGAAATATTTCCAGGGAAAAAAGAAATCTTACATCCTAAAACCAGCTTTGGGCAACGACTCTCTTCCTCTGTGGCAGCAAACTGCTTAGAGGGAGAATTGATTTCTTGATTTGCCAACATAATGCTCCTGTAGGAATGAAGCTGCAAGCTGACCTAAAGGGAAAAGTCAGCACGAGTTCACGCACCATTGTTTGAAGAGCAGACCTACTTGCACAGCAAAACTGCTGCTTCAAATTCACAAATGGCAGCCAGACACATGCTAACACAGCAGTTCTATGACACAGGAATACATTAACATTTATCAAACCAAACCACAATTAATTGGGTGCCTCCAGAAAAAAAGTTTTCCTGCCCGCAGTGGAATAAGAAAAGATCTCCTGTGGATTTGTGCCCTACATCCATACAAACACACCTCCATCCATCATTAACAGTCCTCGCTCTTTGTCCTTCCCAGGGACATTCCCAGTAATCACTCCCACCACCTCATTCCCCATTTTCCCCAAGCCCCTGAAGACTTAAACCACTTCTCTACTACCTTACTACTCCTGTTGAGACCCCTCTCCCTGGCAGTACCTTAAACTATCCAGCAGTTCTTCCATATGTTCTTGAACAACCTCCAGGGCCCTTACCACAGCCTGAGGTTGCATTTCCCTCATGGGGAAGATCAGTTTGAACACCTTCCCTCCAGACAGCTAGCAACTTTCATTAGCCTCACTGAGCCATTTCTAGAGACTGGATGCATCTGCTCTCCCTTCAGGTGGATTTGAAACCGGTAAATGGGTTCTAAAGGTACTGGAAGAAGGTAGAGGAGAAAAGATGAACTAGCAGAAAAAAGGAGAAACAGAATTATCCTAAACAAGTTTAAGTTCCTTAGGAAAGTAGCTCAAACACACAAGAGAAGGTGAAGCAAAGGTGAATCAGTAACACCTCACTTCCCAGTAAAACAAAAGGAGATCAGGAGAAGGGAAACTCTCTGAGCACAAGGCTCGGAAGAACTGAGAAGATCCCAGAAACAAGATTTTCTGAGATTTCACATCCATTGCCCTAAAAAGTATGACTCCTATCCTGTTCCACTGGATTTAGCAATGTGTTGCTGTACTTCATGCATGTGAGAGACAGTGTTTGCAATGACTAACACTGCAGGTTTAGTCTGCTTTTACTCTAAAATATTCAGCTTGTTCAGCAACTTTGTCATTCAGGCTTATCTGTTCTGAAGCAGTGGACTGTGCCTATCTTAAATCTTTTCATCATCTTTCAGTTCAGCTCCTCATCAGCTGAGGAGGATTTTTACTGGAGGAGATGGCTTGTGACATCCCACAAATTAGCAATCCCATACACACAACTCTGTCAAGGTGCAGCTTGACAAAGTCCAGCTCTTGATCCTGTTTCGCCTCACAAAATGATGATAAGAGAAGGACAAGAGGAGGTTTCTATTCTTTGGCTACTAGCAAGTAAAACCCAAAAGCTTATCTGGGTCCTACCAGCCCCCGTGAGTCTGAACTGGCCGCTGCCTCTGAGCACAATCCAAAGGCACTGCTGGAGTCACCCCCGGAAACAATTCAGCCTCTGCTGGCACTGAAAACCAAAAACCATCACAACAGTGGGGACGGTTTGGGATGTTCACAGCAGTACAGGAAAGGGAAGTGAAATCCAAAAATTAAGTGGAGTTTTACTGGAGTGCTCTCCACTTTGCCTGTCTGTTGGGCTTCAGAGCACAGACCTTCACGCTCTGAACTCCAACACAGAAAACCACAGCAGGAATTCTTCCCTGTTAATTGCGGAAAGCCATTGCTGGTGGTTGTCTGGGATTAGAGCTGGGGTCTTGCACATCTTTCCTAAAATTACCTACCTATGGTTTAGATTTATATCAAACGGTCTTCAACAGCAACATTTTCCTGAAGGTTGAAAAATAAAAGAATATCTATACGGTTCAAAAATCATGCATTAAAACACAATAAACTTACAATTTCAAATGTACTCCCAATTGCATCAACTGTTTACTTTTTTAGTTCCCCAGCATGGGCTTAAAACAAGAAGGATTTATCCAGGTTAAAAAGTTCCCACCTTATTGATATGGGGCCCTCAGCATAAGAAGCCATGGACCTCTTGGAGTGCGTCTAGAGAGGAGGCCACGGAGAGGATCAGAGGGCTGGAGCCCCGCTGCTGTGGAGATAGGCTGAGAGGGTTGGGCTGTTCAATTTGGGGAACAGTCTGAGGAGATCTTAGAGCCCCTTCCAGCACAGGGGCTACAAGAGAGCCAGAGAGGGGCTCTGGACAAGGGCATGCACAGAACAAGGGGGAATGGCTTGAAACTGACAGAAGGACGGTTGATTAGATATTAGGAAGAAATTCTTCCCTGTGAGGTAGGTGAGGCCTTGGCAGAGGTTACCCAGACAGCTGAAAGTGTTCAAGGCCAGGCTGGACAGGGCTTGGAGCAACCTGGTCTAAGGAAGGTGCCCCTGCCCATGGCAGGGAGTGTGGAACTGGATGATCTTTAAGGTACCTTTCAACCCAAACCATTCCGGGATTCTGGGATTCTATGTAACTCAAGAATTTGTATGACATGCTCTACCTGTAGGACACACTGAACTTGGTTGTGAGCCTGCAGACCACGTACATCTCCTCTGCAGCACCCTGAATTCCCCAGCAGCAGCAGCAGATTTTACTAGGCTGACTGTATCAAGCTATGTTTTCTCAGATCAATGAGCAGTCATCAGCCAGAAGAGATGGGAGACTCCTGTGAGCTCCTGGGTATCACGAGCTGTCAGACTGCTGCCTTCAACTGGGAGCTACCACCAGCTTCACATGATAGCCTAAAGGAAAGAATATATTCTTTCCGTAGGAAGAGTTTCTAAAGTGCACATTTCTGCAAAGCCAGAAGGCTGTAGATGTGTTTGAGGTTGTTGGGGGAGAGAGGGGTGTCAGCAGCAACAGTCCAAGCTGCACCTGCATTCCAGGTGGATGCACTCTTCACACGCTGTCCCTGCAGGTGGCTTCCTCTGCTGCACTGGCAGCTGCTCAGTGCAGCCCTGCAAGGAGCCACGGTCTGGCAGCAGATGAAACACTGCTCCCTGGAAACTCATTTCTGTCAGCCTGGGGCTCAGCCTCGGCAGAAATACCCCTGCCACCACTTCTTGTTCTCGCTACTGCTACGGCAGCACCGTTAAATTGATTCTTGGTGTTGTTAGCTCAATACATCCACGGGTTTACGTGATGGGGGGAGGAAGGGCAAGATAGGAATTATGGAGAAATAAGAAAAAGGCTTTTCATTTATGGGATTGTTAGCTTACTGTGAAGATAAAATATGCACATTCTATATTAGGCCTTTGTTGCCATGCATGGAGCACAAAGAACTAAAAAGGCACTAATTACTAGGAGCTAAGATTAGTCTCTCCTGGCCTGTGGTAAATACAAAGGTGAGTTTTAATTGCAGAGCAGGGAGATTAAGCAACATGAATTCTGACAAGAGCTATAAGAAAAAGGCGAGTAAATTACCCCTTGTGATCTAAAAATATAAAATGAAGAATTCATTATGGCTTCCCATGAAAAAGCCACAGCTTCTTTCTTCATAAAAATTCAGCCCAGGACAAAGAGGCACTTATCACATCTATCTGCATTTGCAAAGAAACTCCACACTGATCTCCTCCTATGAACTTGTGATCAGGAAAGACGTTTGTTAAGTATTAGCACTGCTGCCTAAGTCAACACCCTCTGGGGCTCGTGGTGAGTATTTCCTTTCAGTGCCTCGGTCCCACTGACACGGCCACTGTGTCATCGCGCAAAAATGCCACACACCAGGAAAGCCCGTGGCCCACCTCTGAACATTCCCCTTCTAAACCCTTATTGTTTGAACTGAAAGAGCCCAATCACACAGAGCAGGCACAGCTAAGAACAACCATAAATATGCGAGGGTCTCGGCACAAGGGAAGGAGGCATGCTTGTTATGTGGCTGTGCAAACGCTCTGGTATAAGGAACAGGCATACATAAATATATAAAAAAAATACTTCAGACCCTTAGGAACATCTTGCTTCTAAAAATTGCCATGTATGACAAAGTTCGGCAGTGTTGGAGAATCTGAGCTGTGCTAACCTACAAGCAGATGGAAGCAGAGCTGGAAGCAGGCTCAGCAGGGTAGGAGAGAGGGAGAAGCAACGAGGCAGGTTGCAGAAGGAGAATATTCCAATTTTCCAGCAGCAGAAATATTTTTAAGCATCTTCACAGATGTTGGCCAATTTACACAGCTCATGAGAAAAACAAGATAGAAAATAATCTGGAGCATTTGGAACAGTATTCAGCTCTTGTGGATGGTGCTCATTTCCCTTTGAGTCTGTTCAGTAAAGTTAATGAAGCACTAACGAAGCTGCTTTCCTTTTTGTTTATTGTAGGAATTGCTGGAGTTCAGTAAAATGTGAGCTTCCTTTAACTTATATTTTGCTTGTTTTTATGTGGTAGATACACTGGCAGGCTTAAGAGAATGGGCTCCTACTGCAAATTTTTTTGTTGGCAAAAGGAACTAATTGTAGAGCTCACCAGGGACAGAATGGTTAAAGTAGACCTAAAGATAAAATAGATTCAGAAGGTGTGAGGAGGACTGGGGCAAGGAGGCTGGAAAGGGCGGGCAAGCAGGAGAAAAGACCACCACAGTGAATTAAATTGTGCAGGTCCTGCTTCCCTCTATTAGAATGGATGATTTTGGAAGGGATGCAAGGTTATAATGAGGAAAGCAAAGGAGATACACCAAACCCACACATAACTCAGGTTGAGTATAGAGAAATGTTTTCTAATTCATGATTATTAATAGGCTAAAATAACTTCTCTCAAAAGCATTTGTCAATTGGAACGCTTTTTGAAATAGACCATCACTAACAGAGAAGCATATTCAGTATTATTCTCCAAGCATTCAGTGGTGAAGATTTCTTCCATGTGGCTACAAGAAATGAAGAGGATTCAATATTTCTGCAATCTTTCCATGGCTTTGCTACTGACTTATAGCATAAGGCAACAGAAGTTAAATCTTTTTACTCCAGAGCCCCCAAAGCAGTTTTCTTGTCTAAGTCAAATCAACCTCATTTAAAAAACCTGCTGGCTTTGCTTCATTTTCATTCCCACCAACACGATGTTCCGAGACAGAAAAGCAAAACGCAGCTACTCAAGGCAGAACACTGAGCAACAAGGAAAGATTCAGCCTGAACCTCGAGAATGTCCATGCCCTCACTAACATTTAAACTGCACACAAAAGGCAATAAACACCTAGTTCAAAAATACCAAATAACCCAAAATACCAGCCAGCTCAACACAGCCAGCAGGCCAAAAGACAAACTGGAATGGAACGGAAGAAAATCACTTTGGGATAAAGTTGTGTCTTTCTCATAGGAAATACAATTTAAAATATAATTCTTTTAAAAATCAACCAAAACACCTTTTCTTTTTTTCAAATGTATACTAATGATGGTTTCCTAGGTTTTTCCTCTTAAATGGCATGTCCTTTGCATGCACTCACATTATTGATTTCCTGCAAACAACCTCCTTCCTACAGTACATTCCTGCTCTCACTTCTCTCCCCCACATGAAATCTCTGGAAAAACTCATCATCTGGATGACTTTCAACCTCACAGACTAGAGACAAAACTGTCTTGGCACAGTTGTGCACTCTGCCTACGAGACAAGATGCCAATCAAGAATTTGCCAGGCTCACCCCTTTCTTCAGCTGCCTTGCAGGTATTTCCAATTAGGATAAAATCATTGAGTTCAAAGCTCTGCATACGTGGCTTTCTTGGTACACTGACATGTTTTTGACGTTCACAGGTAACTGTGTGACCTGGTTCCATTTCTGCTCCTCTTCCCAGCCACAACTTTCCAAGTCAATAACTTTCCAAAGCACATAAAGTGCATTTATTTCCATGCATTAACCAGCATCCTCTGGGCAGCATTCTGCCTCCATGAAATTGATTTATTAAAGCACACTACCAGCAATTTAGTAAAAGAAAGATGAATTTGGGGCAAAATAGGAGAAGCAAATAAGAGCAGAATAATTCTTCTGCCTCTTCATCACACCTTTCAAAAAAACCCCAGAGCATTCATCATACAAAGATCGTATCCTCCCAGTAACAACATATTCTTCATACATATGCATACTTATTCCAGGCTACAGTTAATTATTTCCCCAGTAAAATTATTTCTATGTAAATTTAAATGATGTTCATAGCTTAGTGAAATCAAACACATGCATGAAGAATAACTGTAGTCCCAGACAACCAGACCAGATGCTAACATTTCTCGTTTGTTATGAGAAAAATAGAAAGGGTATTGCAGAAAAAATAGAGAAAATGACAGCATTTCCAGATCTCCAAGCCTGAGTAGATGAAGGAAGTCCTGAAACACACAACTGGGGGGTCTCAGACCACTGGGGGGTATCAGACCACTTTCTTACGATGCATTGAACGTGATGCCCACTTTGTAGTTCATAAAAACCCAGAAAAAGTAGAAGGGAATCACTTCGTGTGAATTTCAAATTATGTTGAACATTTCTTCTTACAAGTCTCCTTCATACAGGTGCTCACAATTTCACTGCAGCAAGCACAGGCTACGCTAGAAAGTACTGATGATGGTTGCTTAAATACATGTTCTCCCAGCAACTGCAACAAGGGGAATTAAAGACAGAATTCTTCAAGTGATTTATGATTCATTTCTGCATCTCAATCTAAGCACTGAAAAGCTTCAGCCCTCATTTTCCTCAACAAATGTGCAATTTGATGCGTAAATGAATATTCAGCTGGTGAAGTGAACAAAAGCATCTTAGAGATCACCAGACTGCAAATGCTGCTCCGTTTTGGGAGCCAGAGAGTGGCAGATAATGACTTTCTCAGTCTGTCATCACTGGGGAGCATGGGCAAGGCTGGAGACGGCACGACGCCCACGCCAGCGGCCAACCCAGGGCACAGATAATGCCCCACAGACCCAAATGCCATTGCACTAAAAACTGCATTAAATACCACTGGGTCAGGCACACAGCAGTGCCAGCCCCACACACCGGCCCACATTAACCTGGGACTTCTGATGAAAATGGGCATTTTTAGTTAACAGCCCAGAGACTCGGCAAAAGTAACAACCAACCTGATTTACCCCTGCAAGGCAGGGAGCACTAATGCCAGCTCACACATGCTGGTGGCAAAATAACAACTTTAAGCAGGAAATCCTGTACAAGTGTGTCCAAATACAACTCCATATATACTTTCCAGTTCCTCCTGGGAAGCGCAAAAATGGTTTTTAAACAAAAGTCTGACCAGAGACACTGAAATTCTTCATGGTGCACAGTTCTACACAATATTTACACCCAAAAAGCCCATGGCAGACACATGGTGTAGTGAAGGAAAAAAGTCGGAAGTGATCTTTAATTAAAAGGCTTGAGACAAAATTATTCCAGCTGTTGAAACAAGGTTTAATTTTATTTCTGTCATGCTGCACTGGATTAAGTAGCTTGGAAGTGTTCACATTACAAGGTTAAAATGCACACAGCTTGGTCAGGACAGTTTGAGTCTTTGAAGGTGTCAGTTACAAAATTGGGAATAATTTTGTCCCATCAACTCTTCTCCATATTGTGCCCTTGAGGAATCCCCCAGAAGAACACACACCAATGAGCAAAGCAGGATCACTTTGCTTCGTGTTGAAAACCAACAGCCTTTTGAATTCTAAGAGCACCTCACGTACCTTAAGAGACAACCCAATTAATGGGGTTTGCCTGCCTTTCAACTTGAAAAACCTTGAGAGTGCAGGTCCAGGCCACACAAAGGGCACACTCTCTATTATTAGGACTTTTTAAAGCACCTCAGATTAGACACAGATAAAAAATTATCCAATATTAGTAGACATTGCAGGAATGTTTATAGATACGTGTGCATGTACTGCATCTTTAAACATCTCTCATTGGCCAAAATGGAGAGTTTGAGATTGAGAAAACAGGATTAGATTTTATTAGGCTGGTCCAATACATGGGAACTGGTATACCAACCTGTATTACTGTTATGTGGATCTTGTAACAGCTTTGGAGTGACCTGGTAATTATTAACAGCATTCTTTAATTCTTTATTAACATTCTCTAGTCAGCCTAAAAGCCTATTTTTAGAAGCATGAAGGCAGATTTTATTTATTTGAACTCACTGCTTCTAGACCTACCTTATTCATTCACCACAAATGAAGGAATCTTTGCTAAGTGACAAAATGGACATTAAAAAAAAAGAAAAAAGAAAAAAAGGAAATAAATCAAGCTTGCTCTAAATCCTTGTAGTTATTTAGCTGCCTCACTCTCCATGAGTTTCTTAAATGCTCTAATTGCCATTGACCTTCCCTGTCATTTAAGGCTCTTAAACGTGCAGGGAAGGTCAGAGCCAGTAAATTGCCAGCACCCTTGACTGAAGCACATTGATCAAGGCCAGTTTAGCACTTGCTTAGTTTAGCAGATAAAGTGTGGCAGTCAGCATTTCTAAATAAATTATACGATTCCCAGATAGTGATGTACGATTTTCATAAACATGATGACTCAGCATCTGAAAGAGATGAAAACAAAAGGAACTCTCGGGAGTTTTAAGAGAGGCCAAAGCACATTTTAGCCTGTCTCTTTATTAGATGAAAAATTCCCTAAAGAATTGGGTAAGAACACCTTGAAACAGCACCAGTAAGAACCAGAATGGTTTGGCACAGGCCAAAGACACAAGCTGCATGAAAGCAGAGAATGAAGTTTGAAGCACTGCTGTGGAAACACCAAAGTTCTGTTCAAGCATTTGATGTGGTGCCATGTTTAGAAACTATTAAAAGATGAAGATCTGAAAAAGACATTTGAAGACTCGCTTTATTTACAAGTGGCAATTTGCTTTTCTTTTGAATAGATGAGCTTTAAAATCAGGTGAATTATGAAAAAATATTGTGGTTTCTAGTTTTATTAGGCATGTTTTTGTTAGTGTTTCCAGTAGATGTATCTCCTGTTACCTGTCACTGTGTGATGGCACGCTCTGCTCTTTGTTATGACAGGCTGACCTCAAGGGAGGTGTATCTAAAATTCAACCTTTTAAAAAAAATTTACATAAAAACAAAACTTGCTGTAACTTTTGAAAACAGCTGTGTTAGCACTGACAACCATTTCTGGCTGGGACCAATTTTCCCTACCCACAGCTCCTGCCTGGAATTTTTGCTTGAATTAAAGACAAAAAAGGAGGTTTACCAGCCAAGTTTAAAAGTTTTTTGTCTGCAAACCCCCAAACATTCAGGTCCAACAGGGTTCATAAATGGGAGTGAAACTCCCACCAAAGAAATGCCTGCAGCTGGAGCCACCCATACCAGGCACCAGAATTGAGTTGTGAAGGCTTCAAAAACAGCCAAGAAGAAATGGTTGCCTCATTTGGCACCAGGAAACCCAAAGATGAGGTGAATCCAGAGAGAACCAGGCTTGGATTGCTCTGCTGCTCACATGAGGACTCGTTTTAATGGGTATTCCCACTATTCAGATCCTGTGTCCCCTCAGATCTTCCTATCTCACCAGCCACATATCAGAGGATGTTGGGGACAGGAAGTCCCAGCATCCCTTCATTGAAGGAAGATGCTGTGGTAGGCACGGCACACTCATTTGACTGATTTCCCCACCAGAGGCACCAATTTCAGTGTTAGGCACCACAGCCTAACAGGAAGAACAGAAACCAGCTAAGGAAATTAGCTGAGACTTTATTTGTTGAGAATTTAATCTGATAAAAGCCAGAATACTTTACTCCTTTGTGTCAAACTACCAAATTTATAGATGAGAAATGTTATTTAAGAACATGGTATACTCAGGTGCCAGGCCATGTATGCTACTCATACATAGATTAATTCAACAGAAATTGTTTCTTCATTGCTCCTTAAAATCTTAGTAACTCCTTCTTTCTGTGGCAACTACTGCCATTCACTCTGCAAATTCCTGTCTCTTTCTGCTTGTTTGACTTGATTGTATAAAAGAAACTGCAACTTTTATTACTCAGGTAAAGGGGCAACAATGCAGTAGAGAATTTAATTATTTAATGTGCTTCATATTGAATTGGGGGTACTCACACTGATCCTCCTATGCCTAGTGATGTATTTATTCCTTTCCACCTGTAAACCATTTAGCAACATTTCCAAAGCTTACTGCACTTGCAGTAGTACATGACCAATAACAGAAAGTTAACCTTTTAAGAAAAGAATAAGGAAAAGCACATCTTGCCTAGGGCTAGCTAAATCTCACACCAACACTTTGCAACACCACCAAGTCTGAAGAAGAGTGTGTGCCACGGCCTCTGGTCCTCACTCTACCTGCTCTTCTCAAAAACAGATGCACCCAGAAATACTGTCAGGATCTACCTGTGTGCCAGACAGGAATGCCAAATACTGCCCCTGCAGAGCCAGGTGTGGCATTGCTGTGATGCTCAGAAAGGTCCACAGGGAAGAAGGGAGCACTGTCTTCTTTCTGAGGAAGAGATGAGGCCGTGATTCAGGAATGCACTTGAGCACGTGCTCACTTTTAAGTAAATCCTCAAATACCAATTCAGTCAAGAGGAAGCAAAAGATGCAGATGTGCTTCACCAAGTACGGGTAATATTTCCTTCCCAAAGGTCAGGTTTGGACCTTTTCATGCTTTTTAGCTCCACTGATACCAAATGTTTTTTTCAGGCAATTGCGTTTAATGATTTTGTACAGTGAAGAGCTGGAATACAAGCTTGGCATATCTGCTAACTTCTGCAAGGTGCCCTTGCTCTTGGAACTGCAGAGATCACATTTCAGATACAGTAAAGAAGAAGAAATACTGTTAATAATTAAGAAAAATATCATTAAACCATTACATTTGAAGATTCACTGTCATTTGACAGGATGCTCTTCAGCAGATGATTAAAATCTAAGGGATTTACCAGACACTTGAGGTGAAGACTTTTTCTCACACAGAGTCTTATGAATGGGAATAAACCTAAGACTAAAATTCACACCCAGAAAATTACCAACCTATGAACTTTTTGGTTGCAGTATTTGATGGAGAGGTTTGCTATTACAAAAACCCATTTAATTCAAATCTAGAGGCAAACCATCAATGCTGAAGTTTCTCAATGCCTGGGTTTTCCTCACACAGGTTTTGATCACTGTCTTTTGTCAGACATGGAACTTACACGCTGAAAGATGACATTTTTCAACACGATCTGATCAGATATTAAGCACCCAAAGTGGATTTTGCCTACAAGTCAACAAGTCATAATTTAGGAAAAAAAATAGATCAAACACTACAAGCAGTAAAAACTCAGTTTTAAACTATGAAGATTTCAACTTGTAGAGAGAAACACAATGCAGCTTTCCACTTGGGGAGATCAAAGCTTCACTTATCCTAATGACTGTCACTGTTCTGCCTCCTGCTTCAGAGAACCCCAACCCCTCAAAAAAGTTATGATTTACCAAAAAAACCCAGAAAACAGTCTTGTTCAGGGAAGAAAAAAGCCCAGTACCCACATCAGACCCTCAAACCTGCGGCAGCCCATCCCTTCGTACAGATGACTAAGCATCAAGGAGTCAGACTTGGTGGAGCTGCCAGCTCTCTCCTTATCAACACCCAGTACATGGATGCTCCAGGATTCCAGATAAGCCTCAGGGAACACCAAGATAAGAAAATAGCTCTCTTCCTCCCACGAAAACCTTCTGTCATCTTGACCACAGAAAGCAGAAGGTTCTCCATGGACACCCGAATATAAAACTTGAACCGGGTAGCAAACTGAAAACTCAGCAAGCAGATCTGAATGTTTACATTTGGATATATACACCCAGTGTATATGTATCTTGGAACAGATTTGTAAATGTTTCCACTGTGTACTGCTTGTAAAATTTCAGGGTTTGGAAAAGTGCCCTGGCTGCTACGTCACTGCCTCTGCTGCCAGGGTAAGAAGGGGGCTAATAAAATAAGCATTAGCAGGAGAGCACAGTGTGAGAAGCAAGTTTGGTAGAAAGGAGGCCAGCCTCAGGTTTAATGCTTTTCAGCATCAGCCTCAAAAGGAAACGGATGGGGAAGAGGAGAGAAAAGGAAAGGAACAGCAGGTGGCCCGAAAAATGATGTATTCAGACAGATGACAACTTCTCACAACAAAGGCATCACGACCAGAAGCAGAGATGCTGAAAGCCCAACTTACATTTTATTGAACATCTGCTGTGAAAGATGTTCTTCCAGCACAATTAAGATACATTTTTAGAAGTCAATTTTTAATTAAAAGACCATAAAACTCACGAGGTCTGAAACTTGAGTAAGGCTTATTCCATGTTTTGATTTTTGCTGCATTTATCGTTATAAGTGTTTTCAAAAATGTCTTGTGTAAGTAGCTGTGCAGATGCTGGAGGCAGCACTGGAAGTCACCTCCATTTTAGGGAGGATTGTGGCTGTGAAGAGGCCATCAGCATCTCTTTAGCCCCCCCATAACCCAACTTGGCGTTCTCTTTTCCCAACAACATTAGAAACCAAAGCGTTGGAGCTTCTACAGTTTCCAAGCTTCCAAACTTTCCAAGTTTCCACAGTGTGTGGAGCACAGCAAAGTGCTCTGTTTGTGCTGGGTGGAAGTTGTAGCAGCTCCTGATTCTCACCTGGGAACTGCCAGTCAACTCTTAAAGCCAGTTTTAACCTGAGGTTGACTGGCAGTGGCTCATTCCTGCAAATAACAGAAAACTCCAGTTCCTGTCATAAGGACAGTAAAGCTTCATCTTCCATTCATCCCAAATGTGTTAAAAAACATTTTTGCCCTCATTTCAGCTACACAATCAAATTGTGACACAGTGTATTGAACATCACACAGCTTTTTAATGAAAAGGATCCTTAATTCAAATAGACAGCAGATAGAAAAGAGTCTTCAAAGTTTCTAAATTGTTTAGGATAAAAAACTACATGCCTGTACAAGTTCATTGCATGATAAAAAAATATTGGATGTATCAGTACAGTTGCACAAGGAAGCAAACATCATCCAACACACGTACAGAGGCTATCAGAAAATTTTCCTTTGCTTTTCTACACCCACTAACGTGCAATTAACTTTGTTTTCTTTTGAAGCAAGGAGAAAACAGCTACAGAGATAGCATTAATCTTTGCTTGACTAATTCCAGATCTGTAGATGACCTCTGTACACACTTGCAGTTAAAACTAGCACACCAATTCCACTGGAGAGGCATTAAACACAGTAATTTTACAGAGATTTATAGAGATTTATACACCAAAATAAAACCAGAGGAAAACCATTGGAAAAAAGACTTCTATGAAACAGAGTTGCTTCACCGTGTCTGCAGTATGAGAGGATCTACACCACCAACACAGAAATGGGATGTTAAAGCCTGTTTCCCCCCATGATAATGTGCATTTGTGGAGCATGATGAAGTCAGAGAGCTGATAACTCAAATCTGGAATAAACCATAACGCTTACACCACAGCAGTTTGCAGATGGGTCACCGCTGCCCTTCAGTGTCCTGTAGAACATCACACTTGAAAGGTCGCATGTTAAACCAGCAACTGCACCTTTAATTCTTTATTAATTCTTTATTCTCCCATCACCTGGGCCAGCCCAACCACCACCCACAGAACTGATCCTGTTTCCTCAGGCCCTAGCTCCTCCCTGTGTCATTCCCTCCATCACACCAGCACATGGAGAGCCAGGTGGCAAATGAGGGTGGCTAACTCAGCTGAGGGAAGTCCAAAACACAAAAATCCAGCAATTTCTCTTGGGTTACTGTTACCTTGTGTCAGTTCCTCAGCCCATGGCAATGCTCAGCTGCAGATACCCTCACGCTGGCACAGTGGAGGAGGCAACAGGAATGTGAATGGGCTGCCAGGGAAGGTAGGACTGTTTCTCTTGGCAACAACACCAGCTAAGAGCAACTATTATTGAAGGCCATAATAATTGCAGGATGAAGTCTCTTTTGAGGTGTGTTTGTTTGGTTTCCTAATTTTGTTTTAGCCAAAAAGAATAGAAAAGTCAAATTTTAGTAAAAAAAAAAAAATTAGAATCCTTCCTTTGAGTTACTTTAAAATCACATGTTATTTCAGCCATCACCATCAGTGTCCCATGCAGCTTCCTTGGTAGGATACCTTGAGGAAGAACAGTCAATCTTCCCAGCTGCTTTTTAAGCTGCAGAAGTTACTTCAATACCAAAAGGGACCCTTCATATCATAGGAAGCTTGAAAGCCATGTCTCAGGGCTGTTAACTGCAACTGGAAAAAAGGATTCTTCTGGCATGGGGCAGTGGCAGGAACCAATGCCAGCCTTATCCTGGATGGGACTACAAAACAGATCAACAAGGTTCTTTATGTTCTCTGTGTCTCATGCACATTTTATTCTGGGTCTTTCAATACTACATCACTGCAACCACTGATAGCTACCCACCTCCAGCTGAAGCAGTTCCCTTTGGAAGTAAAGAAATTAATGTTTTCACAGGCCAAAAATTCTTACAATTCTCCTCAGGAACACAATTCATTATGGAGTCACTTTTAAAGGCATGTATCAGTTTGAAAATGGATTTACTCAGCTTTCTGACACAAATATTTCCTATGCAGGCACGTATGCAAGCGTCACTCCCCTGCAGTCACACAGGCACTGTGACCTAAAGTTGTCAGGATGTATCCAGCTGCCCAGAGAAATGGGCACATTGGCTGAACTGCCACAGCAGTGAACACAAACCTCGTGCTGAGCAGCAAAGACAGGTATTTTGCTTCCTCACATTGATGGAGGCTTTTTGAGACGACAGTAACAGGGAGGTGAAGTCGTCTTCTAGCCTCAATCACAATCAAGAGTGACATTAGTGACTTCAAAAAAACCCCCAAATTCCAGGGGACATGAACAAGAACAGTATCCACCAAACTTTTCCCACTTCTAATTACTTCTCTTGCCAAGGTTTTCCAAGAATTCTAGTTCTCAGAGGTGACGAGTTATTTGTGCAGAGCAACAAATGTTTCTCACTAATAAAGAGGCAAATCTTCATCTCTTGCAGTGACAGTATTGCGTACCAGTGAGCCACAGTCACAAAAAATAAAAAGCAGCATTTAAGTTTGGCAGACCTTGGATCTTCTGTGACCTAATCAAACTCCACCATCAGCAAACCCTTGAGAAGAACACGGGTTTGACACGAGTGTGGCAGCAGCCAATGCTTGTCCCAGTCCAAGGCCAGGCACTCAGTGGGTTTTTAGCCCCAGTAACACACTTGTGTACAACAAGGCATCGGGCTCTCAGACAAAATACACACCCCTGTCCCTGGCAGAAAGACAGTGGGGAGCCCAATATATTTTTCTATGAAAGATATAGAAAAAAAAAAAAAAATTAAAAATTCAGGAAGAAATTACTAAATTCCTCATGAAATTGTCTGCCTCCGCAAACGCTGCTACCTGCAGAGCAAACATATTTTCCATGTTTTGGTGATCCCAGTGCCTCACCCGAACATTCTGTGATTAATGGGCATCTGGAAAATCATGTCCTGTGTGTCCACAAGCCACAGATACAGCACAGCACGTGGAGAGGTCCGATAACTGCAGCAACTCCAGTGTTTACCTTTCAGCTTGCTTTTAAAAACCATTTCAGTCTTCCATTAGATAATTACAGGTTTCATATTCTCACTTTCAAGGTTTATTTTCAAAACACTTCTGTCACTAATGCAATTTCTAAGTTATCTACTTGCCAAAAGCAATTTAGGGACTTTCATATGACAGCAGTGAAGCATATGAAGTATTCCCTTCTTGCATACAAAATAGTGGTATTTAACTACTTTTTCTTCTCAATATTATTTAAAAAAAAAGGCATGTAAATCAACCTGCTTTCTCAGAACTAGTGAGAAAGTGCCTTACTACTATAATGACATTCACTTAAAGTACACTCAAGGTAAATGAGAGATATTGCACATTCAGTACAAGGGTTCATGACAACACGTATGATGCTGACAAAAGTAGATAACAAGGTGGAGAGCTGTTAGAAACAATGTTTAGCATGAAAATATGTATCAGAGACACAGGACAAATGCTGCAATTGTCTTCTTTCCGTCATGGTCTTTAAGAAGCAACACTGAGATACTTGGTATGGTTTTTCCCCCCTCTCATTCTTTATCATAAAACACCAGAAATTTTAAGTCAAGATACTCTCTTTCCTAGAAACCTTCTTAACAGAAACCTTCCCCAAAAAGCCTTGAGAGAATTGATTACATTCAAATTGAGCTGCCTCCACACTCATCCAACCTTTCAGTAAACTGTTCTTCAGATGCTAACACTAAACAGGAAAAAATCCCTCAATTAAACCAGATATCCAAATAAAGACCCTATCAACTCTCAGATAATTTTTTTTAAACAGAGGATGAATGTTGCCTTAGGATTCAAGCAGAAAACTTGTTAAAATCCATCTTCAGATAAGGATAAGGCTGAACATTTCTTGTTAAAACGACAGGAATGTTCCAGATCAACAACTGGATTTAAAAATAAACCCCAGGATATTTCTAAAGACATGTTTAGGTCGATCAGTTCTGTCTAATCCACGATAAATCAAATGCAGATCCGTTGGGGTTTGTGTGTTCACAGTATGTGTATGTATGGGTTCAGAACCATCAGGCTGACATCTGCTCCATCAGGGAAACACAAAAATTCCCAGCTCATGGCTTTGATGGTGGACTCAGAGCCAGAGGGGTTGTATGAATGTCCGAGAGCCCACCCCACAAAGAATCAGGTTAGACAAGTCCAACAAGCACCAGTTAAAATCCCCAGCCTGGCAGAGCAGAACAGCTCTACCTCATTATTATACTTGAAAAATTGCACCTTTTTTTTTTTTTTTTGCCTCTTTTGCATTTCTAATCTGGAAAGCAATTCTCCTACCAAGTTTAATCCATGTACTGGCTTGGATCCCACCATCTCAGGTGGGATGAAGACCAAGCACTTACTAAGAGTTCTGAATAGACAACTGAGAGGTCATCCTGTGCTCCCACCTCCAAGTCTGAAGGAAAGGTTATTTCTGGGGACACAATCCAGTGTGAGCTGAGAGGCTCTGGCAGCAGGGGAGGGATGGAAGCTGCTCCCAACACAGGCATGACCAGGAAAGGAGCAGAAAGCCTGAGCAGGGTCTCCTTGAGCTCTGGCTGCTCACACTCCAGACAGGCTCTCTGTGCACAAGTCACAGGGCAGCTGAGCATCCCCTGAAAAGCAGGGAAGGTGGGAAAGCTGCTCTAACTTCTATCAGCTGGGATGCCCTGGCAGCCCCCTCTGACAGCTCTGTTTGGGTAGCAATGGCAATAGTGCAAACCCTACCTAAACCTGAGCACCAGGGGGATGGGGGGTGGCCACCCTGGGCACAGACCTCCGAGGAGGACAGAAACCTTTGCTCAGCACGGTGGTGAGGATGAGGACCACAGGTGTAGGGGAACACTGCTGTCCACCCCCAAACCCAACAACTGTACTGCACCTGCAGCAGGGACCTGGTCTGCAACAAACAACTCCAGCTGAGAGGAAATGGTGAATCACATTTTCTGTATTTTTAGCTGATATTTGTTTCTTTCTGTTCAATGATTTATTTAAAGCTGTTCTTCAGTCTAAACTTTTTCCACATACTACACTAAAAACAAAAACCCGATCGCTGTTCTTTTTGTAATGGACATCAGACTTCTTTTTGCTATCTTGGTTTTAAAAAGGCATGAAGTTATTAGTTTTTGAGGTGATGCAAAACTAAACATGCTGCTCTGAAAAAGCCTGTAATTAAGCAGGCTGTAATCATTTTTCACTATCTGGCTCCTTTTCAAAGCACACGTCATTCTTTTGTTCTTCCTGCAGTATATTCTCATGGCAGCAGCAACCATGCTGATCATAGGCATTAATTACTGTTTAGGAGAATGGAAGGGAGGAGGGCAAAGAGAATGGAGAGAGCAAAGAAAACAGCACTACACACTTCCACAAAACACCTCATGGTGATATTTGAAAAAGCAGCTTACAAACACCTACCCACACAGTGCTTGTTGGAGGATTTATCTGCTCCTTTTAAGGACCTAACCTCGTAACAATGATCTTTAGTTGCTTAGTCTAAAGGAGATATTGGCATCAAAATCTATTTTTAGTTAAACAACAACAACAAAAAAAGGACATGTAAACTAATACACATACATATATTTCCAGAAACCATTTGCCTGGGTTATTTTCAAAATGCCCCAGAGAGGTCTGCTATTCATCTAAATTAAGATCTATTTCCACATGAGAGAGAGTAATTAAAATTAGCCTGGGTATTAATGAGTTACTAATGTAGCCTCTCCAGGTTCAAGTGACAATTTTTAGATCTGTAATGACAAGGTATTTAATGCACACAGCAAGGGGAGCCACAGACTCCTACCACTATCTTCTAACCATGAGCTACATGCTAGAGGTTTTCACATGAAGAAGCTGGAATCTGTGGAGTTGTCTTTTTTAAAGCATATTAATAGCTCATGAGTGCAGAACAGTAATTACTCAATCACTCACTAAGTCCGTTTCGAAAGAGCCCCACAGCAGCCAATGTTTCCCACTCTATTCCACCCTCAGAATTGCTACTTAACTTGTATTGAGCAATATATTCTCTTTGAGGTGAAGGTTGGAATCAGGCCTGGGAAAAAATGATTATTTGAAGAACATAAAAATTTTATGTGTTTGGCACTCCAAAGAGTACGGAATGATCCGAGGCCCCACAGGGTGGGATTTATGCTATCGGTGTTTGTGTTCCATACTCAGCGGATGCTCAGAGCCACATCTGCCTGAGCCAGCTGCAGTTCAAAGCTGAGAGCCTTGGCTTACAATCTCAGGTACAATAACGTGCTAATACAGCTATATATGTGTCCTAAATCGGATCTGCCTCACGCTTAACCAGCTCAGAGCAGGTGCAAAACAAGCCAAAGGTTATCTCTGAAAAACCAATACAGAGCTAAGTTATTTATACAGATGGTTATAAAGAAGGTTTGGTGACCTTTTTCAGTGGAGGAGAACTGAAATTTTAGTGACCATATTAACCTACCACATTTCAGCACAGCCTTTAGGTTTCCAAACTACACAAAAGCATACATGCAGTTATTATATACATATATCTCCATGCTATGATTATATAACTTGACTGAAATGAGAGAAACCATTGGCACAAGAAGAAACTGAGGAATCCAGAGTATCCAGGAGAAAAATCTGAAGGAAATAGCATCCAAAATTCTTTCACATCTCCAGCTGCTTTTCAAGGGACACTATAGTCCAGAATCCGGATTGAAAAAGAAACACGGATGTTGCATAATGTCTGTGTATAAATACTTCAGAATTTGCTCTTGCATGTAGTATCCTAAATAGCATCCCAAGTCCCAGATACTGTATGCACACACGTATAAAAGCACAGATGTGTGTGATCACAGAGAGCCAATAAACTGAGTCAAATAGAAGTTCTGTACTCTCTGGTACAGCCTGGCTTGTTCCTGTCTGGACTTTCACCCATCCCGTGTTTAGCAGAAGGAGGTGTGAGCTCGTGGCAGCTCCTGAACTCTGATGCCCCTTGGTCTTGCCAGGCTCCTTCGTTTCGTCTTCAGGAAATTTAATCATGTTTATGGATAACACCAGAGTAACAAAGCTTGCAAGGCAGGTGACAGGGGCTGTGAATTTACATCACAAGACATCAGAAGGACATTCTGCATTTCCTGATGGGTTTTGTATCTACGTCTCTCAGTACTTTTCATCTGAAATAGACTCTAACACAGCATCGCCACAGCATAAAGCAGCACTTGATTTACAAGCTGTATTCCTATGATGTGACATCCATCAAGGAAAAAAAAGACATATTTTCTAGGATCAACAGAACAGTTAATAAGAGCATAAATTATAAAAACATTCATCTAAGCAAGCTAATCTATCACGCTAATCTTGGAGCATTAAGTGTAAAATACAACACTTAACAGGCCAAGAATGTCAAACATGCAAACTGATAATCATTTGAACCGGTCTTGCTATGCCAGATCCAACACTGCCAGTTTTCCATCAACCATAAAACATAGATAGAAACTTAAATAATTATGGCATGCAGAAAATATAGTATTATTTGTGTGTTGCTAGATTATACAATAGCATAGGAATAGGTTTGAGGGATAAAAGTTTCTGATGGAAAGAATTCAAATTCAAAACAATTCGTATCTGCTCCAGACTTCTAAATCACTTGCAGCTGGTAAACACTATTACCAGCAGTACAAAGATACCACAAGGCTTTCTTCTGAGGCACTAAAACCTGCTATTGTGAAAGAACACACAACCAAGTTGATCCAAGAATATGGACTTTGGAAAACAAAGAACAAGTCAACGTTTTCCTTCACAAGGTACAAAAGCCTAGAAAAGATATGATGTAGCCCAATACCGTGAAAGAAACGGATTTTTTTGTAAATGGTATTTGCTTTCCAGTCTTCCTCTACAAAGGACACAACTTATCAACTCACTCTTATTTCTCTTCCCCCTTGATTGGGATGGAAAATTCTCTTCTTGCTTGAGGAAACTCTAGGCTAGGGTAGAGCTTCTCAGTCAGTCACAGCTCCCAGCAGTTTGCTGGCTATTTATTATGTGATTCATACCCAGACTCTTATCAAATACGGGTATGAATCAGCAGTTTAAGGATAGACAGAAGGAACATCATTTTAATGATTATTTACTGAAAATTCAGATTTTCTCATAGATAAAACTGCATGAAAAAAGCCAAACAACCTCCAAGAAAATGCTATTACTGGAATATCTCTGAAGTCACTGCTGATGAGAAAAGGTTGCTATTCCCCTAAAAGCAGAGTCACTGTCTTAGTCACCAACCTTGGGCCAGACCCAAGGGGCCAGACAACTGCATTCAGGTTAAAGGCCAATCCAAACCTATTTGTGTGTCAAGATTTGATCCTGCAAGTCAAAACTTCATCTGCATTTCTTGCAATGCAAGTTATTAACACTGGAACAGCTTATCATAAACCTGGTAATTACTCCTCTTCTCCGTGCAGCTGAAAGAAGCCTCCAAGGGCTCAATGTGATGAATTTTATTTTTCTTTTTCATGCAGGAAGGAACAATGAAAGAAGGGCAAGGCTGCTATACTGGGGGAACTACAAGCAAGAAAGGTCTGTGTTTCAGTGATTGACTGGGTTTTTCCATTTTTTGAGGGGGAAAATACAGAGGGGAATGAAAGTTCATAAATGCACTAACTTATTTTTAACCGTATTTCTACCTAAAATAATACTGGAGACATGTGAAACAGCACTGGAGTATCCAACTCATCTATGGGTCCTGTGCCTCTACATCCCTTTTTTGTCATCCTGGCTTTTTGTCATACATGTTATATGAGAATGCTGCCTCTTAACACTTCAGCCATATTCTATTAAAACAGACAAGCACACACACCCATCCCCACATAAGCAGCAGCCATGATCTTAATTCTTGTTCCTGTGATTGCTTCCTTGATAGCACAGCTTCAACTCCAAGAGATATCCAGGAGCTACACATATGTAAAGCACCATGGCTCCTGTCAGTGAAGCAGAGAACAGATTGAAGGTGTCCTTAACAATTTAAGGACAGAATCACAGAATGGTTTGGGTTGGAAGGCACCTCCAAACATCATCTTGTTCCGTCTCACTGCCATGGGCAGGGACACCTTTTACCATCCTAGGTTGCCCATCCAGCCCCATCCATCCTGGAACACTTCCAGGGATCCAGGGGCATCCACAGCTTCTCTGGGCAACCTGTGCCAGGGCTTCACCACCCTCACAGGGAGGAATTTCTTCCAAATCTCTAATCTAACCCTGCCCTCTGTCAGTTTGAAGCCCTGCCCCCAGTCCTGTCACTCCATGCCCTTGTCAGAAGTCCCTCTCCAGCTCTTTTGTATCTCCTTTAGGTACTAGAAGGCTGCTTGATACTGTTCCTCTTGATGAGTTTTATGGGTGCATTTCAGACAAAAATAGGTCGAACACCACTTGGTTGCTCACCAAAGCTCCTGATGTCAAGAGGGAAGCACAACTTCCAGGGATTATTTCAAAGCACTCTGTGAGCTGAAGTTCCTCACAGAGCTCATCAGTACAAACCACAAGGACAGACATAAAACCTTCACCAAGAGAGCCACCCTTCCATTCCAGATACATTGAATCAAAAGGTGCATTAGAAGTGGCTGCTGAATCACAGCATCGGGAGGGTAATTGCTCCATCAGGAAAAGCCAAAATGGAGACTTAATAAAATGAGATCTACTATCAATCAATAGTTTGGAAATTATTCAGATTGTTGGTGCAGAGGAAATAAAAAAGCTTCACGGTCTTCTGATTGAAACATTTTACTGCTTTGGGTACATGTAAGTGTAACACAAAGAGGTACGAAAATGAAAATGGAACCTTCATTTTAGAACTCCAGCCATTAAAACAGCAAACTGAACGATATTCCCTTCAGGTATATTTAATCATCATTTGATTTTTAAGAGGAAGAAACTAAGTACTACTCACGGATAGAAACACTCCTATCATAACTGAATGCTTACTCTAAATGTACTATGCACATATAACACTTTCTTGACAGGCTTTGTTCTTCAACTCTTATATGTCACTGCTAACCCTCACCCATAAACAAAAAATAATTAAATATTATAATAAAATTATTTTCAGATAGCAAAATTAACTTCACCTCAAAGTTTTCAGAAGACCTTACATTTTGTACATTGTGTACAAAGAAAGCCAAAGGAAAGTGAACCAGCTTTGCACATTCTTTGAAGATGACTTATATTGAAAGGATCACACCACAAGTGTTCTTTTATAACTTTAGTATTATAGATATTCTTAATTTTTTGAAATGTATTTTGTTTTTATTTGGCCTTTTTTCCCCTTAAATATACACAAGATTATACATACCTGCCTAGTTCAACAAGAATATTTCATACAACAAGGACTGCTGGGGGATGGATGTGGTTTTAGTGGTGGACCTGTCACCGCTGGGTTCATGGCTGGACTTTCCAACCTGAGTGACTCTATGTCTCGTGAATTTACTTGTTTGTAATGAATGTTTACATATTTATATTTGCATTCATAAAGAAAGAGTGATGGAGAGTCACAGCTGTGCTAATTGAAGCTTAATTCCCTCTTTCCGTCATTTCTGACTTTTAAAGCAGAGAAAGCAGAAGATTCTTTATAAAATTCCTTATGGGTTAACATAAAACACATGATACATTGTGAAGTATTGGGAAGCTCACAAATTCATGCATTTTCATGTCTGAAGAATTAACAAGTGGAAAATGTAGTAATGAATCAAGACATGTAAGTGAATTATCTCAAAGGTCACTGTATTTATGGTGCTCATTATATATTAATGAAATATGCTTAATGAACATCCTTTCAGTTATGACTACATTACGTCTCACAGCAAAAGCAGCAATCACAAATGTGTGAATAGGATTAAGCCTCCCCATAACTTCCCAAATTAAGCTTGTGTGTGAATATTGTATCAGAGCCAGATCAGGGCATTTAATACTGTACAAGTACACTTAATTCAATATTACAAAATTCTAAATGAGTTGATAGTATCTATGGGCCCTAGCTCAGACCTATTAACTTATCCTTTCTGAAATCATTAGTAAAATGTGGCATTAATAAATGTCTCAGTGCCTTTGCAAACAATAAATGACTCATGATGCTTGCTATCAATTATAACACTGAAGAATACTCTGAACATGTAATTTTCTTTAAACTTAACATCTGCAAAATTGATTTAGACATCTATGTGGCCCATTAGGCAAGACAAAGAAATGAAACAGGAGACAAGAAGGTATTTTTATCTCTTCTTCCCTCACTCCATCTGGAAGCATGGAAAAGCCAATTCTAAGAAATCTCCATTTCAGATTGTGCAGGACTTCCTCACAGTCTTTAACAGGTATTTACCACGTGTGATAATTCTGTTCAAGTCATCCATGCATAGATTAAGGGAGGTCCAAGCTGAAACTATGCAAGTGAAAAAAGCACAAGTGTTTGCTTAATAGGAAAGGACCTAAAATCCAGAGGAAGTTTCAGCTTAACACCATTACAAAAGAACTCCATGGGAAATCTTTCCCTTACTTGAGACCGGAGCTAAATAATTTAACTAACAAAAGACTCTCATTCCTCAGGTCACTTGACTTAATTATTACAATTTCACAGTTAAGAGAAATAAATTAATAAATTTCCCCTCATTTAAACAGAAAATAGCCGTTTCTTTAAAGAGAACCCACTATACTTGCTATAACTTGTTAAAATTGGAGGTTATCTAGTAAAAACACCTGGCCTAATCCCATAGTGTTCTTCCCCAAGACAAAGTATTACATACTGAAACTCCAGAAAAAAGTTCTCAATACACATGAAATTTGCTCAAGATCATATTTTCTTAAATAAAAAAGTTAGCTTCAAATAATTTTAAAAATATCTTTAAAAATGTCTTTATCACTAGGTTTGTTACCTCTTTGAAAGAATCCTTAATAAAACAAAACACTTGGTTATAATTAAAATGACACAGACTTGTTTGAACGCCGCACTAACAATTGCAAAAAATAAAATATTCACTGCCTGAACAATTAATTTTTCTTTTGGTCCCCAACGATGCTGAGCAACCAAGTACAAATTAAGAAAACTGCACATAAGCTTTGTCAGGGATGTCCATTTAGG
Source organism: Nicator chloris (assembly GCA_013400495.1). Taxonomy (NCBI): domain Eukaryota; kingdom Metazoa; phylum Chordata; class Aves; order Passeriformes; family Pycnonotidae; genus Nicator; species Nicator chloris. The sequence continues at coordinate 38,092 of WAAE01003449.1, read as the reverse complement.
AACCAAAACTAAAGGAAACAGGCTGAGGGAGCTAAAAGGCAATTGAATTGTGTGTACAAATCCTCTAATCCCAAGGACAGTCATTAGCTACTTTCCAGCCTGCACCTCGCTGCTGTCAAAGGAACGCTGTAATGCCCACTAATTCAAACCACATCTAAGGGAGTCTCTCAGCTGAAAGAAAATAGAAGACAATTACGTGTCTGGAAAAATAACCCACTGTATGGAAGACATCACAACATTTGCACAAGCCGCTGTGCACGGGGCTGATCCTCTACCACACCTCTCTGTCATGGCCCAGGGCTGTGATGTCCAGAGGAGGCCACAGGGATGGTGAAGGGTATGAGGGGAAGCCATGTGAGGAGCAGCTGAGGGCACTGGCTCTGCTCAGCCTGGAGAAGAGGAGACTGAGGGGAGACCTCATCACAGTCTACACCTTCCTCCTGAGGGGCAGGCACTGATCTCTGCTCTCTGCTGAGCAGTGACAGGGCCCCAGGGAATGGCCTCAAGTTGTGCCAGGGGAGGTTTAGGTTGGATATCAGGAAAGGGCTCCTCACCCAGAGGGTCACTGGGCACTGGAACAGGCTCCCCAGGGCAGTGGTCACAGCACCAAGCCTGGCAGAGCTCAAGAAGCATTTGGAAAACACTCTCGGGCACCTGGTGTCATTCTTGGGGCATCCTGTGCAGGGCTGGGAGTTGGACTTGATGATCCTTGTGGGTCCCTTTCAACTCAGCACATTCTGTTATTCTGTGAACAGGCTGCCCATGGACATCATGGAGTGTTCCCCTCTGGAAGTATTCAAAATCCACCTGGACACATCCAGCTGTGATCTGCTCTAGGTGACCCTGCCTTGGCAGGGGGATTGGACTAGATGATCTCCAGAGGTTCCTTCCAACCTTAATATTCTGTGATAAAAAGACCACATAAGTCAGGCTTTGTTCTGTGTTCAAACTGGTAAAATTTGCAGAGCTAAATGCAAAGCCAACCGGCAGTAGCTCTAGATCTCTGGAAAAGAAGCTATTTTTAAACTGCAGTAGCAACATTTAGGTTGGATATTAGAAAAGGGTCTTCACCCAGAGGGTGGCTGGGCACTGGGACAGGCTCACCAAGGCAGTGGTCACAGCACCAAGCCTGGCAGAGTTCAAAAAGTATTTGGACAATACTCTCGAGCACATGGTGTGACTCTTGGGAATATCCTGTGCAGGGCCAGGAATTGGACTCAGTGATCCCTGTGGGTCATTTCCAGCTTGTTCTGTGATTCTGACACGCAGCCATCATCCTGCTGAGCCCTCAGCAAGCCTGTCCCATCTCCTGGCCTCCATGTGCCATGCTTGGCACAGAGGACACATGATGCTTCTGTGGTTGACTCATCCTTTTACTCTTTTTTTAAGAGTAGAATAATACACATAACCATTATTTGGCTCAACCCATCAGCCCTTTACCCATCAACAAGGAAGCAGGCCAGGGCAGACAGCCACGTACAATGGGCAAACACCTGCACCACAGTGGTGCAGCTGCTGCCAAAGCAGGGGCTATGTCAGTGCCTCTGTCATTTACTCACAACCCACATCCCAGAGTAACACAAAAAAAGCACAACTGTCCCTGCCACTCCTCTGAAGCTCTCCAGCTAAGCTGAGACAGCCTCAGAAGCTGAAAGACAGAGCAAGTTAAAAATCTGACAGATAAGGTTCCTTCAGCCTCGAGCATCACTTACAGACAGACACTGCTCGGTCTGTGTACCACAGCCTTTTAACAATGACAGATCCACGTAAAGAATCAGGTAGCATTACCAGCTAATTACACGTCTCCTTATGCTTTAATTAGAGATATGCAAATACACCAGACCTGACTGATGCTACATGAAAAGCAGAAAGTGCTGTTTGAACTACGGAGTGCCGCAGAAAACCTCCAGGTGGGATGTGCTGCAAACATGGATCTGGTATTAATACAACGATCGATAAAAGAAAAGAAGTTCTTTTGAAAAAACTCATTTGCAAATAAGTTATTCTTTTCTCTTCTTCCCATCCATATATATTTTAAGTAGTATCCTGGTCCCACATACATTATCTGGCAAAATACTCAACTGGAAAACAAGGGCGCATTTTATGACCCCCTAACCTGGCTCTACCCCAAAAGGCAACGACACAAATCCAACATGAGACCTGCCTGGGATATTACCAAGCAGCAAATACCCCACAGCACTTCCTCCTGTTCCATGTGCTGCCTTTACATGCACAGTCCTGCCCTCCCTGCACACCCAGTGCTCCCATTAATGGTAAAAGCATTTGTTATTTGGTGTTGATTGATTAACCCTAATGGAAATACTTATACATATCGTGAGAAGAACACATACCAAAGCTTTTTAAAAAAAGATAGAGCAAGGTCCTCTCAGGACACTGTGATGGGAAACAGACTAAGAGACCTAGTTTGGAAACAAATACACTGATGGCAAGCAGAACTTTTAACAAGTTGTTTGCCCAGACTCTCTAGTTGAGATCTTTCTTGTTAAAATGTACCTGGGATTAAACACTGCTAAATATATTGCCAAATCAAATAAATTACAAGTGTTGAAAACATAATTTGTAATTTTGTATTACAGCACATTTCTGTTAGTCTTCTATTGCTCACTTTGGTCTGGTAAGAAACCTTAGGAATCTCTACCCATAACGTCAAAGCTTCCTTTACATGGATTTTGCTCGGAATTCACAAGGCAGGTTGAAATCACTCACAGTAACTTGGTCCAAGTTACTATTCTATACCTACTTACTTCAAAATCAACTTATTATCCAGGAGCAGAATTGCTGCTAATTTGATTTTCCACAACTTGCTGCTAATAAACAAAGGCAAAGAACCGTGTCAGCGTTCATGTTGTAGCTTAATAACAAAATCACTCTCTGGTAGAAAGGCAGCAAACGGGATGTACAGACAACTTTTGCTTACAAATCAGAAATTTGGTCTTGAACTACAAAACTTTGGGTCTTAGCAATGTTAAATAGTTAATCTACCATTTTAGGTACTGGCAGACATTTTTCTAAACACTGATATTATTTTCTGTAATGTTTCCTGAAGTGCTAAGAAGTCAAGAACACCTGATGTACCCTTTACAAAAGGATGTTCTATTTATCCATGACAAATTCTTAATAGAAAGAGACAAGTTGCACACAGTGCTGCTCTTTCACCCCACAGCTGTGCTACACCCTGATTTTTTAACAACTGATAAAATTCAGCGCCGGAAAGACAAACTGGATCATTCAGTCACTGCACAGACCTTCTTATTGACACAAACACGTTACCCAATGATTGTGGAAAATGCCAATTATCAAAACTGCACGATCTCTTCAGCAAACCCATCACCCATTCAAACCTAATTTTGGTTAAACCATCCCTGGTGATGACTTCGAATTGAATACATTAAAACAGAAAACAAAAAATGTGGCAGTGGTGGTTTTGGACTCCCCAGCAGCACCACAGCTCAAACTCTCTGCTGGCTCCATCTCAAGCTGTTAGTGGAATGAATCCTTGCACAAGGCTGCTGAGTGTTGCAATCACTGGATCTCAGGGCAAGCCAAAGTGGCTCCTCTCGTGTTGACACTATTTCATTTGACTCCAGTGTCTGCTGGCTATGGCACTCAGCTGGAGGCAAGGTGGGAAGTTCTCACACCAGGTAGACCCCAGATTTTTGTTCGTTTTCCAAGGCTGTATCAAAGAAAAGGGTAGTGAAACCCTAGCCTGAATACTGCATCCAAATGCTCTTGGACCACTCTAGCAGGTGTGGGTTCACACCTCACCTTTTGAGGATGGGAGTCCAAAACAGGCTCTCTGGCACTAAGAACAAACATCTAAACTGCTAGAGTAGCGACTGGAAATCTCCAACCTCTCATTTTTCATGAAAAATGGTGATTGCACCATCATTTGTTCAGATTTCGAAACTGGAATTAAGGCCATTTATTCATTAAAGAGAAAGATAAATCTTGTTCTCTCTTTCCTTCACCCCTTGCCCTTCCCCACTCAACAGAGCAGATTTTAAAAAGCCTGCTTTAATTGATAACCCACGGCACAAATTACGTCAGCTTTCTTCCAAACAAGTATCATTTGTTTTTCATCCTCTAGATAGGAGACACATGCTAGTGCAACACGGTGATAAAGCTGGTAAGACACCCTCCATAAGTTACAAGTACTGGCATAGACCTTTAGAGTGAGATTAATGCCAAAACAGAGAAATATCCAGATTTCCCATGGTTTTGCTAATTAATTTGATCCTTACCACCCTTTAGCTCGGCATGTTTCACAATGCGAGTGACCACTGTGAGTCGTAGGATGCACGTGGGAAATAGATTTGTGAGTTTAACAGCTCCCTTCAGTAACACTTTCAGGTCAAATATCAGACACAGACAATCCTTTGTGGCATGAAGCACACACTAGTCTAGATGACAAAGCACCCGGGTATCAGTAAAAAGATAAAAACACAAGCAAAGCTTTTAGTTGCCTGACAACTGAATTCCCACTGATATTCCAAGGTTAGTTAAACTGAACAAGGGGCAGATCTTCAGCTGCAGTTTAAACAACAGCACTACAAAAGCAGTTTTGATTTCTCCCTCGGCAAGGATGTAGGTACAATTTAGTGTTCAATGCAATGAGAACATCCAAAATTCTTGGTAGAGATAGAAGCTCATTCAGAGGCTGACTCAAGTTTGTCTGAAATTGCTCTGTCTTGCTTAGACAAGAGAACTTACTCCTGACACTCACTGTTAATTAATAGCAACTGCCAATTACAGCACTGTTAATTTTACAAGTATTAATCTTTCAAAGCCATAATCTTATTGCAATCAAAAATATCCAAGGACAACATCAAAGCCTGGTTTTCTTACACATTAATGCATGTAACAAGAACAAAAAAAAGGGCACCAAATGCTACTGAGCCCAAAGACAAAAAATGATACCTCGACATTTCCACTGAAGAGTTACTCTCAGGTAACCATCTTTATTTCATTAAATCAAGTCAGATAATGTACGCTATTATATCTAGAAGAATAGAAGATAAAATTAGTAAGTGAAACCCATTGTTAGAGATTCAATGAAAAAAAAGGCACAGAAAGTATATGAGAATGCTGTGATCCAAGATAAAGGTGAGTAGTAAGAGCATGGCATAGCTCAAAGACGTGACTCTAGGGGAGGAAATGAAAAACAGCAACAGAGTTCTTTGTACTGTGGGAACAGATCAGGCTGAACACTGAGAACAGGGGAACCGCAGTAACATCACACCAGCTCCTTTGGTTAATGATGCCGTGTTTCCAAAGTTAACACCCAGTTGCAAATTAAAACAGTAATGTAATGGAAGTTGCAATTTAAGCTTGGTTTGAGAATGACTATCCTCACAGCATCATCACTACACCACGGATGCAATAACGTTTTGCAGAATAATAAGATTCTCAGTAAGGTTAACATGTGTTAGACATCTAATTTGCAATTTTTCTCAAGAGCAAATTAATCTGCAGCCAAATTATTTCAAATGACCTTCAAATATAACCACAGTCAAATTAACTTCTGTCAGATTCCCAGCCCCAACTCCATTCCCAAATCATGCGATCTCCCTTGGACTCACGCCTTTTTGTTTGGAAACCCATTTTTCACAGTCAGCCTAAATAACAAATATGATGCATCTTACAGTTTCAAGGAAGTTACCAGGCAAGTTCTGAAAAGCATTGGCCTCAAACCCAAGACTAGCTAAAAACACAACAAAGGTTGGGTTTCTAACTCAACAATGTCAGAACTTGCATTACATACACTTCTTTATTCTCTTCAAGGCAATCCTTTTCAACAACAGAGCACCCCAAAAATTTCTGTCTTAAGGAAACTTATCAATTAGCATTTCTTTGGGTCAACTTCTGTGTGTTTAAGGAAGTCGGGAGTATTTTTAATATGTTAGCTTTAATTTTTTTAATACAATGTATAAAACAAATGACCCAGTAACAGAGATAAAGAGTAAAACATCCTTACTCCAATTTAATGCTAAGAAGTCCTACAGCTAATGCATGTCAATGTTGTGCATGTCAATGCTAACTTAAGCCCTAGCAAAGCGAGGGTGTTTAAGAGATTAAAAAGTGCTTATATATTTTTCCTCCCTTTACAAAATAGTTTGATATATGATACACATTTTTCTAAATCACTACCTGCTCTGCTACTACTTAATGTATTGAGTTTATATAAAAACTGGGGAAAACGATGGCATTTTCTGGAAAAAGCTTTCAAGATTCAGAGATGTGCTCATTCCAGCAACGTGCACCTATATAATTCCCTCCTCCGCATTCCTATTAAATTCCAAGCTATTATAAATTCAGTAAACCTCAGCAAAAAAGAACAAAAGCTCCCTGGGAATTTTGACAAGAATCCCCCCCAGAAAGGTATGAAGTGGAACAGTTACTTTTCTACTTGATGGAGCAGCATGAAAAACCCTTCAAAATTATTGAAAATATTAAGCTATAATAGACCACAACAAAGAACACATAAAGAAGCACGTATTGGCTTAGTTGGTCAGAGCAAGGTGCTGGTAACACCAAGGTCATGGGCTTGATCCCAGTATGGATCATCCACTGAAGAGCTGCACTTGATGACCCTTGTAGGGCCCTTCCAACCTGGAATATCCTGTGATTGTAGGGTCACATGTTTGCTAGAACAACATGAACCCTGGTTTCCATGCTCCTTCTGTGCAGACTGGAGATATTTCCGTCCCCACTTGTTTACAGTGAGAGAGAGAGATGAGATAGAGAGATAGAGAGATGGATGGATGGATGGATGGATAGATGGATAATTTTTTAGCCAAAATATCAGAATCTTTAAACACAGTAATGGCAGGTCCATGCCACTGCTTCCACTCTTGCCCTGCAACCTTCTCCACCAGGTACTGCCACTCTAAAACAACTAGGGGAGAATATATCTAAAAATCAACAATGAGCATACAGGTGATTGCACAGCCAGCCAAACTGGACAAAAAATAGTGACTCTCCTTTTTGACTGCTTGAATATATTTCACATTAATAAAAGGATGTACTTTTTCTGGGGTTTTGTCTTTTTCTTCCCCCTCCCCCTTTTTCCTTCTCAAGGCCACGGTGGTGCTGACACGGGAGCTGTTTCACGGGGAGCAGGCGAGAAAAGCCCAGGGTTTCTGCAGCGTGGCCTCTCGCCTCCCACGCCGCCCGCACCTCCGGCACCCCTTCCAGCACGCCTTCCAGCTCACAGCAGCGCCAGCAGAGCTAGTTACCCAAGGAAACAGCTGCGATAAGGGGACAAAAATAGCCCGAAATGATGGAAAGCAGTTTGTTGATGGCCACGCTGAAAGGAGAGGAAATGAAGCTGCTAAGAAGACGGAGCACGGCGGTGGCTGCGGCGGGAGGCCTGGCGCGTTCCTTCGCAGCCACAGCCACACCGGCAGCTGGGCCGGCTCCAGGGCCGCGCACAGCCTTGGGAGAGCCGCCCTGCACACGAGGCCTGCTGCAGGGACACGGCGCCCTACACACGAGGCCTGCGGCAGGGACACGGCGCCCTACACACGAGGCCTGCGGCAGGGACACGGCGCCCTACACACGAGGCCTGCGGCAGGGACACGGCGCCCTACACACGAGGCCTGCTGCAGGGACACGGCGCCTCGCACGCGAGGCCTGCTGCAGGGACACGGCGCCCTGCACGCGAGGCCTGCTGCAAGGACACGGCGCCCTGCACACGAGGCCTGCTGCAGGGACACGGCACCCTGCACGCGAGGCCTGCTGCAAGGACACGGCGCCCTGCACACGAGGCCTGCTGCAAGGCCACGGCCTCACACAGCTCTCCTGGTCACTCACTCCGCTCCCAGAGCCTGCAGGGCAAAATGAACTGCACCTACAGCTGCCTCTCGGATGTACAGCACAACCCCTGGGTGCGCTCCGGGCCGCAGTGCAGCCCAAGAGCCTCAGTAAGGAACCCTGCGCATTTCAAATAAATGTGTGCATCTGATGAGTTCTGGGGAAGGACATTAATACCGTCTTAAACTGTTTTTGTTGGCATTCAGGGCCTCTGTACAGGGGAAAGGACAAAACCAAAACAAAGCCTCCCAAGGCCCCACAGTACACAAAGAGAGAAACAGGTGCTTGCCTCATCTGAAATTAATTCCCTTATTTTGCCTATTAAATAGTATCCATGCCCATATCAGGCAATCAAAGCATTGTTTTTGTCTCCTGTTTCTTTGAATATTGACTTTTTAAAGGTTCAACACCTTCCAGGAGCAACAGAAAGATCCATTTATTGCTGCAGAACAGAAATAGCAGAGTGCAATCATATTGCAAGGGAAAACAGCACAAAATGTAGCAACTACTGACTGTGAAAGAGGGCAGGTTTAGACTGGATATTAGGAAGAAATTCTTCCATGTCAGAGTGGCGGGGCCCTGGCAGAAGTTGTGGCTTCTGGAATTGTTTAAGGCCAGGTTGGACGGGGCTTGAAGAACTCCGGGATAGTGGGAGGTGTCCCTGCCCATGGTAGGGGACTGGACTAGATCATCTTTGGGGTGCCTTCCAATCCAAACCATTCTGGGATCAGATATTGCTGCTCCTTAATTGACAGCTTTTACCGTTTGGGAAAAGTGTTTCTACTTGAGGGAAAGCCTTAAGCAGATACCAATTCCAGCCCAAGTCAGTGATACTTTGGCACTTACTCATTCCAGGTAACTTCAGTCTGGTTTTTTTCATCCATACCTGGAGCTGCAGGAGCTGGTCCAACTGCTCAAGTCAGTGTACACTGCAGTGATTGAATGAAGGTTTGCATGGTATCTGTAGCAGCTGGGTCCATCAGTGACATGAAGTGCAGAAAGACACTAACTGGGAAATGGAGAGCTGGATACTTGACATTTCAGTAGAGAAGCTACGTTTAGACAGTGCATGTGGTAGGTATGGGGATATGCTGCTACCATTTCTCCTTTAAAGTGAGAAGAAAATATTGGAACACAATCTATACGAAATTACTTACATCACAATTTTAAATATGACAGAAAGAGCATTCAGTGCTGCTGTTGCCTTCCTTTCATCCCTAAAAGCAACTGTACAACAGATAGTTTCAGAACAGATTTTTTTTTGAGCACACGTGGGTAAGCACGAACAGCAAAAACGCTTGCAATTTTTATTTGCAGTCATTTGCAGTAGTAAAAATTATTTTGGGAAACACTGTGTCTCTTCTGCTACAAGGAGACCATGCAAAAGTTTAGACATTGGATGAATATGGTCTTCAGGAATTTATGAATAGTAGCTGTATTTTAAACAGCTACTACACATGCTATTATAATTTCAAAGTGATTTCCCTGTAATTTTTGCAAGATGTGGCAGAATTTTAATTATAACTTCTAAGGGATTGATTTGTCCATCATAACATGTAGGCAATTTGTCTCCCTCCTGGTTCAGAAAAATGAGCTCTGAGGCATTCAAGTGTGGGAGCTCCACTTCCTACTGAGGGTAGGTAGCTCTGCGATACAATCTCCCCTTAAAAGGCAGGAAATGAAAGGACATTTCACATGTGGTTGGATATATATAAATATATATTTTTGATATGTATATACATACACACACACACTGTTTACCATCATTAAAACACTTCATCTATTGTCTGGCATGATGCATTGTATGGAGAGACTGTCCAGATGAAAAAGAGTTGCTTTCCTAAGCAGAAGTTTATATTGTATAAACATTTCCATATAAAGAACGTACATGGAATTTCCAGTGTCTTATTCTAAATGAGGATTGCCCTTAGCCATTGCCTTAACAATGCCCCTAATAATTCAGCTGGGCTCAGCTAAAACAAAAAAGTGCATGTTCTGACTGTGCATCATATGTGCTGGAAAATCCAAGTCCAACATAAAGAGAGGGAAAATCCAGATTCTGAACTATGGAGCACTGTGTCACCTGTGAGCTGTTACAGCTCTGATACCTGCTAATATCTCCCACAGGTGATTGTTCATATACATACGAATATGAAACTCAGGCCAGGAGGATTGGATTCACAGTAAAGAACTAATCATTTTAGAAAAAGCCTTCTACATGTGCACTTAGTCTGTCTCAGAAGCAATGTGCTACCTTATCAGATAATTATGAATATTTGAGAAATACTACAAGTACACCCTCAAATCTATGCTTTACCCCTTTAAATAAAATAAAGCAAAAATCGCAAAGACCATTTCAGATGCTTTAATGCATTTCTTTAAGTGCAATAGAAACCAGGTTGCCACTACATCAGCATAAAAGTCCAAATTAGATCAAGGAGTGTAGAGGTAATAACGGCAGCAACAGATTCCCTTCCTACTCCTTTCATGGTTAAGTGAAGTTTGTTCCTTTTTTATTTTCTAAGTATGGTTAGGCGCCTCAAGCATGCCTGTTAGGATGGAAAAAGCGTGCAAATCCCAGACCTAGGACCCTGCCAAAAGTCTCTTTAGACAGTCAAGGCAGCCAGAAGTATGCTGAGAGCTTGCCAGAGCCATATTGGGTGGCTAAAATTAAATAAACAGTTAATAAGAAGATTTTGAATCAACCTAAATAAATACAAACTTATAGCTTAACTGCCTTATCTGCTTTATAAAAGAGGATCCAAGACAGCAACCAAGTCTTTGAAATGCTTTGACATCCACAAGTTCTGGACAGCAGATTTAAACAGAGGAGTACTAGCTATTATCTCTTTCATAAGACAAGGCTTACATTTGGAATAAAAAAAATAACCATTGACTGCTCTGACAGGGATTTCTCTTCCTCTAAAACACAAACTCACTCTGCCCCCTGTTGTCAGCAAACTACACCTCAGTCCTAGCAGCAAGAGGCCAACAGCAGGTCCCCAGTGCCAGAAATACCCAGAATTAGCTAAAACAAAAGGCAGCACGCCCCAAAAGTATTTTAGGAATACATTTCTGCATGGGGAAAAATGTCCCTAAGTCATTATTTGCGTGCTTGAGGCAGTTTGTTTTCTCTGCTTGGTATTTTATTTTTTTTTGAAAAATATTACCATGAACAACAAGTGTACACAACTGGCTGGTGTTTTTTGGATATTAAAAAATATTAGCTGCTCTAGGAAGAGAAAAAAAAAGTTTGAGGAAATAAAAGATGAGTTTTATGAAGGTTCAGAAGCCTTTTCTTTTACTTTACCACTGAATCCTCATACTATAGATCAGAATATAGATCAGTGCTCTGAGTTCAGCCACTTAGCTGCAATTGCTCTTCTTGGCTGCAATGTGAGTTGACAGCACAGTTTTGACAGGCAAAACAAGTGCACTAATTTGTCAGTGATGTTTTTCCATATCACAAAAACATGCAAAAACTCGCTGTGGCCAACCTGCAGTGAGGAGACCAAAACTAGATCTGCACCCATCAGGATAACTCAGGGAGCTCCCCAGACTTCTCTTGCCTGCAGAGCTTCTGAGCTACTTAGACCTTCCCTGGTAGCTGGGGAAGACGAGGATAAGAAAGGGGGAAAGAACTTTTGGGTGATCCAACAGAAAAGGAATAACCAAAATCTTAGATCATGGCATTCCTAATGAACACGTTGCTATCCCTTCAAAAATAAAGGAGCTGATAAAACAAACTCACCAGTGACAGAAATACACATTTCCTACCTCCAAGTACAGTTAACAATAATATTTGCACTCCTGTGTCCTTCTTGGAATAAAATTGTTTAAATAGGCAGAAGGAATGGCTTAGTGGGCTAATCTCAAGTGAAATACTCCTTAAATCCACAGGTTTAAATGCCAGCGGGGTCACTTCATTTTCTCCTTTCCAGGACAGAACAGATGAACGTAGCTCAGGGATAGCTGTGGCTTCCAGGTGGTGCAAATGGAAAGAGAGACTTTTTATAGCCCACCAGGGCAACTAGGAATCAGTTACATCTATCCTAAAAATCAATGTTTGTCTGTTGCCCCAGAATTTATTTTCCAGTTGTGGTCCTTCTTCCCCTCAAGCACCATTCCTTCCCTTAGAAAGCAGTTGCAAGTTATTTGTTTTCAGTACTCAGGCTTCGTTTTCTACGAACACTTCTAAATTTTGCTGACCTATTATTTTAAAGCCACTTGAATTGCTCACTTGCAACCCACAGCAGGACTAGTATCTTTATACATTCATTTACAAGCATCCTTGCTATCTGCACTTTGGCAGTGATTTTGATCACCCTATTTTGTTTGTGAAACTGTACCTAGCAAAAAAAAAACCCAACAAAACAATCATAGAAAACAAAACAAAATGAAATCACAATGGAGAAGTTAGTGATACCTACTTTCTATTAAACCTACAATTACCTGTCTTTAAACACCTTTTTGAGCATCTCAATGTTTCCTCATGGGAGAACAGGAGAAATCTAAAATATCATCAAGAAATACATTATGCCTTTGCCTGTTGTATTAAAGTGTCCATAAATACCAAAACTATAGATCCAATAGCAGTTTTGGTATTTATTTCTCCATCCCCCCAAAAAAAAACCCTGGCAGGAGACTGATGCCCTTGGCATCTTCTAGCTCCCTGACCAGAAAGCAGAGGATGCATATATAAAAAGATGGATATATAAATTAATGTGTGAGTCCACTGTTCGAGTAAAACTAAGGATTTTTTCTCCTTTATGCATTTTTAGCTAATACACTCTTTTGAAGTGCATATTTGGAAAACATCCGCAGGATAACAGGCAAGAGCTCTTCTATAATCCTGCTCTGTCACACTGTTAATTTGTCTGGTTTAAAATACACGTACAGCAAACTGTGCTTCATACGTCAGTCTTTCTACATAAACCTAATTTTTGGAAGCTACTGCAGAGGATGAGGAGGGTTCATGAAGGGGGATGATTCAGCAGATATTCCTGATTACATGCAATCCTTAGCTTTAATTAGAAAACATGTGAATTACCTTAAAATCTGCAATATGAATCTGGCAAAAAAAGCATTGCACAGGTCTTCATCTGGCGTTTCCTCATTTGGACACTGGGACTACAAACTTGAATGACATCCCCAAGCAGGGAATGAGAAAGGGACACCTCTAATTTGGTTGCTGTAAACCAGTTAGTTGGACACACTTGTAGAGGAAAAATTAAGTTTTAAAACTGTGTGGCTGGTTGCTATATGGCTTCTCCTATTCTATCTTATACACACTTCTATTAAGGCTACCTGTCCTGGTCTAGGGCAAATTTGGGAGGAAACCTCTGAATGAGGTCTCTCTGGAAAGCAAACACAAAGGGCCTCTCTTCTATTTGGTCTGGGAAAAAATCTCCTTAGAGAAAAGTGGAAAAAACTATTTATTTAACAGACAAAGTGCCCACAAGTATAAAAAAATGAATAATATGAAACAATAAAAGCTCTCGCTGCTCTGAAGTGAGATGGCAGATTCAGAAAGTCCTTGCTGTGAGTGTAGCTCGGCTGCCTCACTCTCTTACCAGTCCCTCTGGTGCTGGAAAATGCCAAGGTCCTGGCCCTGGTGGGCAGCAGGTGTGAGATCCAGGTGTCTCTCTGGGTTTTCAGTCCAGGACAGGTTTAAACAGTCCCAAGAAAAAAGGAAAAAAAACATTCCAGAGAACTTCTCTGCCTTAGCTAGCTAAAAACTAACCAAAAGCAAAGGAGATATCTGTCCTGCTGTCTGTCCGTGCTGCAGGCAGCATAGTCCAGGAGCAGAATGTGGAGCAGTGAGTGCAGCTTCTGAAAACAAACTTCTTCTTCCCTCCCTCTTCTCTCTTGGAACCAGTTTTAAAGGTCCAGAACATAATGGCCAACATAAACAGAACAGACAATTGGGGATACAAGCATCACAAAGTCACCCTAAGGTACTACCACTACCACTTCTTTAACTTAGTCTAACACAACACTGCTAAAATACACAAATCAGGACTTGAACAAGAAATCTGTTTCTGCAGCAGCTAAAACAAAAACAAACAAACAAACTTTTTAACACCTGAGCAGCAGTTTTCCAACATAATTAATCCAACTTCAGAGTTTCCAGAAGCAGGACTAGCACAGCAGCTGTTCCCATAGCATTTCACAGTTCCTTTGCTGCTGTTTTAACCACTTGTGCAGGCTCATAACTGGCTTGGACAACAAAACCATCACTACAAGGAGTGTCAAGAGCTACTGTTTCCTTCAAGGGAAGTGATGAGGGTGGCTCCATCCCCTCCTGCCTCCCCCCAAAAGGGAAACCCTAGAGCTGTAATGGATGCATACACCTGGTTTTATTAGCAGTTCATCAGATCATCAAACAATCCTAGAATGGTTTGGATGGAAGGGGCCTTAAAGACCATCTCATTCCAACCCCCCTGCCATGTGCAGGGACACCTTCCACTATCCCAGGTTACTCAGAGCCTCATCCAACCTGGCCTTGGACACTTCCAGGGATCCAGGGGCAACCAGAGCTTTTCTGGGCAACCTGAGGCATCACCCCCCTCACAGGGAAAAATTTCTTCCCAATCTCTGACACAAACCTGCCCTCTAGGGAGAGGGCTCCACTCCAATTCACCATAGGAAAGCAAAGCACACCTTCCAGCTTCCAGGACAGGGAACACATAGGAATCATAATTCAAAATATGGGGAAAGGTTTTGAGAAAGAAAGAAACTAAAATAAAAACTGATTTTAATGCTGGTTCAAAACTACCTGCTATTACATTTTGTGATATAAGGGTACCACAAGTCCAGGACAAATTATAATCATTTCAGAAGTCTAAAATTCAGATATTTCCTGTTGAAAGCTTTGTTTCTGATTAGAAGCATTTTAACCCAATATATGTATTCATTTACTTGTTTAAAACCTTTCTTCAATGTTTCATCTATATTTTGATACTCTTATTTAAATTTTCTAGCATTAGCTCGCCCGGAGGTTCCTTCAACCTAATTTCTGAGCCACTTCAATATAGAAAACTGGGCTCAGAGTGTGTTTTTGTTCCTGTAGCTGCCAAAGGCAGAGGTAGAGTCAAAGCCAGCTCACCGTGTGTTGCAGAGAGGCCACTGTAATTTCAGCACACTGTAATTTCCCAACTGCAATTTTCTACAGTATTTATCAAATTAACTCAACAGAATAGTTTTATCTGAGATTCCCAACACATACACACAGCCAGGACTTCTATGTTCCCTTTCCCCAGCGATGCTATTTGCTTGTCATTAACTCCTATCCTGGGAATAACACAGAAGGCAGAGGAGGAAATGATGCCTCGTTATTATCCCTCCCCACAGCAAGGGGCCAGAAACATTTGTGCTGCTCTTAGCAAACACTCTCTCAGTCCTGCAGAGACAAGGGTTCATCCCTAAGAGGCATCAGCAGCCCACATCTGCATGGGCCACTGCAAAGACTGAGGCAACCCTACAGACATAGGGCCAGACGTACAAAAACAGCACACAGCAATTTAGAGAAATTATCATGGTGTTATAAAGAGATACTGATTTAATGAGTTGGTTAAAAGATCTTCTTCAGAGGTCAACTAAACTAAAACTAAATACAAACAACACCTTCCAGAAAGCAGAAAAAAAATAGTTTAATTCAGGAAAGCCCTGAATTCTTTCCTTCTTCTATGTAAAACCAAGTTTTAAGATGTAACACCATAAATCAGCTGGCTAGCCACAGGCATGAGTTTTGTACTGCTTGCTTGGCTGTTGCTCCTCCAGTAATTTAAGAGGGGGGAAAAGAAAAACTAACCAAAACCAAACCCAAAGGTCAACAGGAATCCTTAAATATCAAGCCAGGCTGGATTTAGCTGCCAAGATCTGTTCCTTGGGTTTGACTTCAAAAGGTGATTTCTGGTTACAAGTCAAGTGAGCAATGCAATTCAGCCACCTGTGGAAAAGAAGCACCTACAAGAGATGAGGGCACCACAGGTTTTTCTGAAGGAAAAACCTCTTTCCCATGAAGAACAGCTGTTCTTCAAGCCTTTGGCTATTCTTCCCCTTTTAACCGCTTTTCAGTTTTCAATGGCCTCTGTTGCCCCAGCAATGAGTTTAACCCAATTTTTCAGATTAAAAAAAACACAAGCCTGCTCACACAAAGGACTTAGCAGACAGGTAAGACCTCAGGATGGGACAATCACAGCATCACAGGATGGTTTGTGTTGGAAGGACTTTTAGAGGTCATCCCAACAACACAGACATCTTCAGCTAGATGGGGTTGCTCAGTGTTTCCAAGGATGGGGAATCCACCACCACTCTGGGCAGCCTGTGCCAGTGTTTTACCACCCTCAGTGTATGACTGTGATCACTGTAAGATAATGACAGCCCAGAGCCATTTCCAATCAGCTTTTTGCTCCTAACACCTCACTTGCAAGTCAGGCTCTGCACAGCCACTCTCTGAGTTGGTTTGGGTATGTATAAATTTTTACAAGACTTTTAACTGCAGCATTATACATCACCTTTCAATCAAAAGCCACATTAAAAACTCACCTCTGATTGCTGTTCCAAATCAACATCTACACATTCTAGTTAAAACTCAGTTATCCAGGTTTAATCTGCAATTCATAACTTGGAAGTCATCTCTGAGGCACCAACAGTGCTCTTTTCTGCCTGCTCATTTTCAGTCAGTTTAATGTATTTTTTTTAAGTCAGTATACTGAAACACAGAAAAGTAACTCGGCAAATTTGGGAAAGACTAGCAAAATTTGCTAGTGGATTATAGCAAAATACACATTTTATTAGTCTTAATGTGAAGCTCTGTAAATTATCAGTGTCTCAGTACTTGCAGAACCCAGCAGAGGGCAGGTTCTGCCCTTCTAAACAGCGACAAATCCTACTGAGGATGTCTGCTGCCATTCTGATGGAAAATACCCTCACCCAACAGATCCACCTCAACAGCCACTGGGAACAGAATTATCATTTAAGATTTCATTTTACAGCTCAATACCCACCTGGAGCTACATCCCAACCGATTTACAAGACAAACTGCTTAACTAAGACCTGCTTCAATGGGCTTGTGAGTCAAACCAAGCAAAAGCCACAAGCAAAGTTACCTGATTCAGCTCTGATATACAGGCAAATTATACATCCAAATGTTAATTATAAATACATTCACCACATATCCTTCCCATCGAGAATTCTGGGGGCAGGATGAAGGATATACATAACTTCCCTGCCCTGTAACCTTTAGCAAGAAAGGTTCATTTTTGCCATCTGCCATCACAGTTATAGCATTTCTATTAGGTATATTATAGGATATATTTTATAAGGAAAAGCAATCTCCAGTTAGATACTCATAGGATGTGCATGGGTGAGGGCAAAGAGAATTAATACTCGAAGAGTATACACCTCTCCTTACAGTCACCTTTAAGGGTCTGTCTAAGGAGGTATTTAAAATACTTTAGCAATGTTTTATATGTTCTAACTTATGCTGCAACATAAGGAAAGCAACTATACCAACAGGGCTTGTTCAAGTCACCCGACTCACACCTTCCCTCTGACACACAGAGCTCACCAGAACTTTGCCTGTATCAACCACTCATTTGCACATTGAACATCCCAAGAACAGTGCTATTGAGAAAAAGCATCCTGTAGAAAGTGCAAAGATGTTTTACAAATCCACTGGATGAAAACTGCCAGTCTAGGTGCTTCTTCTTGGGGTGCCTAGGTTAGTAATTCTTCTGTAATTTCAAGCAGATTCATAATTACTTTGAAAAAAAATTTTTGTTAATGTGCGTTAGTAAGTATTAGGACACAAATTCCACTAAGAAATAACTTCCATTTGAAATCAATCCAAAGTGTTGAGTATCTGCAAATACCTGCAGAATTACTGCAACACAGCCATGACCAGGGCTGGGGGAGAAAGTGGCAGACTGTGCTTCAGCAGACAAGTCAGAACAGTCTGAGTTCTGCCTCGGGGAGTCTTGGGAAGCACGCTGGGATAGTCACGATAATTACTTCGAGCAAACAAACCTCTTAGTTTTAACACTGAGAATACAACCCTGTTGAGGTGGGGTAGCCTCTGGGGTATGCTGCCTTGGAAGAGGAAAGAGCTGAGTCAACCTTCCTGGGCACATTTTCTCCTGAATCAGTGTATTTTGGAAAAAGCAACAGCTCTGATCTGAGATGATGCCTTTTAGCTGGGATGTACCACTGACTCCTTTACTCCCCTACCCCTGTAATAGCCAAAATGACAGAGATTCAGTGTGAGCACCTACAAGAGTGACAAGGGAGGGGGAAAAGGCCTCCCCCTCCCTTTTCTTAGAGATCACACAGTACACTATGATACTTTTAAACTAAAACCAGCCTTCATATGCATTATCAAGTGTTAACAGCTACCAAGAAAGTCTATAAATTTATAAGAACCCTACAGCATTAAATAATTCAGTTGGCACTGTCACTGTTTCCCTGTAAAAAAAGAAAACATATATATGCAGTGAACACTGCTGTTGGTTGCAGCTGTGTCTCATGTACACAAGAGATTTCTCAAGGGTTTTATGGCAAATGAGCAAGCTGAGGATTCTGCCAAAGGTTGTATTTATCACTTTTGGGTGGGTGGAAAGAGACCAGTCTCTGGATTACCTCATCGTTCCTCATGAATCACAGAGAGCACTGTATGTCAATAAAAGGCATCAGCACTGTGCAGCATCTAAACCAGCAGGCAAGTGTTACACATTAGGTGTCCTTCCCCCACTGCACTTCTGTTAATTTTGAAAGGGGAGATGCCAGACAACATTTCAATCAATTTTCAGAGGTTTAAGCAAGAATGAAAAGATTAAGAATGCTAAACTATCAACAGCTATAAAGTACAAATTCTCACTGCCACAAGCTCTTCTCACCTAGTCCATCCGTTTCTTTTCCAGCGTTGCTGCTGGAAAGTACCCTTTTGTCCTGCCCTCAGGCAAAAAAAACCAAAAAAATAAAATTCAACATGGGGAAACCTGGTGGTCACTGAGCTGTGCCTCCCTGCCATCTGCAACCCCTTCAGCTGCTCAGGGCTCCCCCAGGTTCCCCCTGCCCATGCTCCCCTCCCAGCCCAGCCACCCCGCTCCCCTTTAGTGGCATCATTAATAATTTACCAGCTGCAAGAGACAAAGAAAACACTCTGGTGACACCACGTTGGGGCTGCTAAGATTTCACCAGGATTGTGAAGCTGAGGGAAATACCCAAAACACAGAGCTTATGAATTTGGTACACAGCAAAGAGTGAAAATTCAAAATTAGGCGTAGTCACGACCTTTTAATCGGCGGTACGGATCAGAAGAAATGAGCAGCCAGACCTGAAACAAATCCACACTTAGGAGTGCAGCCTGTCACAGCTGTCAGGATAAAATAAATTTACAGGTTATACTTCTTTGAAGCAAATTGCTGTAATATAATTTACTACTTTGAACCATCTTAGTGCTGGGAATTTAAAAGGTCCTCAACGAGCGTATTGCCTTGTGGTTGTTATTTTGACAGAAAGTCTGTTATATTATTATTTATAACCAATTAGAGCACTAATTACTGTTTTTACTGCTTTGTTGAGTCCTGGAAAATACTGGGAAAGAAAATACCTGGAAAGAGAACAAGCCATGGAGATGGAAGCAGTAGTTTTGATCATTTAATTAGGCTGGCTAGGAGGGTCATAGAAACTGGCAGAGATGACAGACCTGGGAAAGGGAAAATGTGACACCTCAGCTGCGACAGCAAACTACAGACAACACAAATGGTTCGTTTTTAATTACACAGGTTTGGGAGATTGCTACAGGCTACGACCTGCAGATTCCATTAGGTCTGCTGTACTAAGTAGAGTTGGACCCAACTACTTGTGTGCACAAGAGGCCATCAAGAGAACCTGGAGGAATTGGTTTTGCTTCAGCAGATGGCCCCGTTCCCCTCAGAGCAGTGACCAGATGTCCACACATGGTGTCAGCATGTCTGGCATCCTCGAGCCAGGGGTCTTTAAGACACATGTATGAAGAACTGTAAGAAAGCTCTTACATTTCTATATTCACATAGACATACCAGCAAATCCTCCAAGAAAATTAAATTATCCTCTAACCTCTACAGCATCAGATCATCCAGCTCTTGCAGATAAGAGTATTTTGTCAAAAAGCAGTTTTCCATGGCTTGCTGCAAAAGAGAATGTTGTGTGAAACTGGCAGGCAATCAAGTCATAGATTCAGCTTGATTTTATTTCATAAAGCCACAATCAGTCCCCAGCACCTAAGCATGTAATACCCTCTAAATTATCTGTTCATTGGTGGCATGGATGGAAACAGATACCCCTTCAGATTCCTTCCTGACAAGGTCTTGCAAGAGGTTAGCCAGCCTTCTGAAACAGCCCATTGTGGGAGACAGAGTCAGCACAGGACTGCATCGAGATCTTCCTCAGAACACTCTCAAAGGAGCCAAGTAGTAAACACCTGCCCTTTAGGATTTTAATGGATTTAGTTCTTAAAAACTGTCCTGCAATAAACCATTCAGTGGACTGCTTAAATCTGAACTGCCCTTGGTAGAAACACCAAACTCTCCTGCAGCCAAGTGACTCCTGCCAGACACACACCCCTGTGTCAGTCTTTGGTCACGCAGCTTTTTACACAAGGGTTTGGGTTGGAAGGGACCTTTAAAGGTCATCCTGTCCAACCCCCCTGCAATGAGCAGGGACTAAGATCAGGCTGCTCAGGGCCCTGACCAGCCTAACCTTGAATGTTTCCAGGGATGGGGCATCTACCACCTCTCTGGCTGGTATTTTACCACCTTCCTTGCAAAAGAACATTATCTTTTATCTAGTCTGATCTACCCTCTTGCAGTTTAAAACAATATTACCTCCTGTCCTATTGCTACAGGCCCCATTCATAAGCTTGTCCCCATCTTTCTTATAAGCCCCCTTAAAGTACTGCAGTAAGTTCTCCTGGAGCCTTTCCTCCTGCAGGTGATCAACCCCTATCTCTCAGTCTGTCCTCCTACAAGACATCATCCTTCTGATCGTTTTTTGTTCCTGAAGAGTGGCTCTAAGGAACCAGGTAAAACTCTCTCAGGGAGGTTTTAAACAGGTTATTCCTCTCCTGGCTGGCAAAGCATCGGGCCAAGAGAATGATCTCGGCATTGAATATTTGAGGTCATTAAATATTAATGTTTAAAAAGATGCACCGTACTTTTAATTAAGCCTGTCTTCAGCAGCTTCCAGGTAACATGAAAAATTGACATTACCAATATGAATTAGTCTGGCAGCATCAGTGGCCTGGTTTTGTCCATTGTACACAATGGATCTGTGTATATTGTTCTACAGATAATTACTATCAGAATGGTTATTAATAGACAGGTAACCGCTACAAAATTAGTCAGTGATTGCTTCTGTGTGCATCTGTTCTTCCACAAGATTTATTGGTTTTGCATTAAACTAGCTCAAGAGAAGTAAAATGGAACAGAAATTGCACAGGGAACTCCTTGGCAGGAGATAAGCACAGGAGCTAATATTGATTGCATCGGTTTTCCAAAGCACATTAGCATCAAATGAATGCAGCTGACCTTGAGAGCCTGCAGGAGTCACAGGAAGGAGTCACTTTAGGCATAAGATTGGGTAAGTGCTGTGTTTCAGCTCAGCAAAAGGCCTGGACAATTTTGTAATTATATTTCTTTTACTTTGTAGCACACCATAAATGGCAAAGCTTTTGATCTGTGCTAACGGTTGGACTCTGTGACCTTAGAGGTATTTTCCAACCTAAACGATTCTGCGATTCTATGATTCAAGACAAAAGCAGTAATTCCTTCTAGTTTTACTCAAAGGGGTTTCTATTTCAATGACTGAATGCTGCTTCGTGTTATTAAGAGTACATGAAGAGAGAATACCTGTAAAAGGAATATATTCCTGTTTATTGCCTTTTAAAGGTTATTTCTTTGCATTTTCTGAAATTATTGCAAGAGGAGAAATAATAGAAAAACCTCTTCTAATCCCAGTGCACATTTAGATCATCTCCTCTTGCCTCCATCTTTTACATCCATAAATAAGGACATAAAACAAAAAGAGAAAGAGGTGATTGCTGCCACATGGAATGAAGGCAAGGAAACTGGTTTAGCTCATTTCTGGAAGTTCATTTCACAGCTGAATTCCTTTTTATTATTAACTTCTCATTTGGCCCTATCTAAAATTGTTTAGATCCACATAAATCTGGGGACTTGATTGCCACTGCACCTCTCTAAATACCCAGCTGTGTGCGAGACCAGTGGCTGGCTGTGACTTCAGCCTACAGACATTCATCCTCTTCTCTGTCAATTAAAAAGATGTTTTTTAAAAAAAAATGGATCTTGCTGTTTTTCATAAGCAGCATGAAGCCACCCTTTTGGTGGGGGCATACTATGTCCTTCTCTGATTAATAAGTATGATGGCTTGTTAATTAGTTGGCTAATCACTTTCCACATCTATCATCATCGTTTCAAAGAGCAAGTAATTTACTGGACTACAGACAAAATCAAGTAAGAAAATGTTCATTTGATGTGAGGACAAAATCTACTGATTTCAGCATTTTTTAAAACATTGTTTTCTGCCCCTTTTCAAAAAATGAATACTTTGCAAGGACAAACTAAAGAGGCCTGAAGTCAGTGCAGACACTGTTCAATCAAGGTAACATTTAGATTTCACATGGAGCTTCAACATTAGGATAAAGTTCATTTTTTTAAAATTATGTTAGAGCAAGACTAGCATTTTTATATAGAGAGAAAACATTTTGAGAGTTACTAATGCCATAAAATTTATGGTTTTTATATAAAGACAATTTTCCAAGAAGAATGCTAAGCTGCATGGGCATTTTATATAAAGCAGTGCTTTCTCCTCTAAGCTCCCCAGATGACTTTCAGGAGTCAGCCCAAATGGGAAAGCCTGTGTCATCTTAGACAGTAAACATTGGCCTTAAGTAAGATACCAGGTGGCTTGGAGCTCAAATCAATGATAGCATCCAATTATTACAAAATAAAATGACCCTCTGAAGAAAATGCCTCCCATGGGCACCACAAATCAGAGGGACATGTTTTCTCCTGGCATGTTCTGCATTTTAAGTCCCTACAAATGTTACTAATAACCTGTCATCCTGCATGAAAATAGATGATATCTGCTGAAGGCACCCACGAATTCGTGAGTAAGCATATTATGCGTATTCTCTGTGATTTCTCTTTGCCATCTCCAAACAGATGACCAAATGGCAGGTTTAATAAATTACTTCCAGTATCACAGCACACCTGCTTTTTATTTCCATTTACAAACATGAGAAAGGCTGACAGCTCCCCTACTGTACCAGCTGAAGTTCTTGGAGTTACAATATATACATTGTGTGCTTAAATTCCTGTTCCAGTTTGTCTCCAGTTTCCAGGAAAGCAGATGATGCTTCAATAATGTCCTTCTCTCCTCCTTCTGTGGCTGTGAAGTCTCTCTTTGCTGTTGCAGTTTTGTCAGTCTATGCTCTACAGAGTTGCTCAGATAGCCTGGAAAGTTTCATGCTTATCTACAAATAGAAGAATTCATGCCAAGGTGCAACACAAATTAAATGGAGAGGGCCTTAAAATTTTGGCAGGAATTTTAAGGTTTGAAAGAGGCTGATTGTGAATCAGGCGAGTGAAAAAAAAATACCACAGGCCACAATTTGAGTTTATTACAATATCCAGAGCTAAGGACTGGGATATCACATCTGTTCTGAGTCAACTCAGCTTGGCACTGGTGTAGCTAACAGCTGGCTGGCACTAGGAGGATTTTTCTGATACAGACTGGAGAGAACACGTTTAGAATGTAACATGAAGAGGAGGGGGGAAAAAAGAGTTCACCACTCTTCAAGTTAATACAATTATTAGATCAGTACAGAAGGAGGTTCCTCTTGCCACGTGGCACAGCAGCAAAACCTGGTTTATAGCAAATTTCAGTGTCTTCGTTTTACCAATTCTACTCTTACTGTGTCGAAAGGGGAAATTTAATTCCTTAAGAAGTCCCACTGAAATTAGACTGCACAAAGAGCCAACCCATTGGTCTGCTATTAAAAGGTCTGCTCAGCCTGAATTGACTGCTATTAAAAAGAAATTTTTAAAAAATTATTATTTAGAGATTACCCATGCTTTTTAGTACCTTGATACTTTCATTCCCTGACAATAAATAAATCCATTAAACGGCTAACAGAAGTTCTGTGAACCAGTTCCTGTTTAGAAAGCAATGTTGTAATTACACTGATATACTTTCTCGGTATGCAGAATCAAGTTAATCTTTTTTGACTCAAGAAAACATCAGCTCTTACTGCACTTTATGGCAACAAACACCAGCAGTTCAATGATACAAACAAGTCTTATCTCAGCACCATTGCCACTGCCACTGGGAATGAATTAATTGCAAGAACAAATTAAACTTTAACCATTTAAGTGACTTAAGTTGTGGATAGTGTTCCATTGCTCATTTTTGCACTAACACTTGAAGCTGCTCAAAGCCATTTAAACACACACAGTAACAGGACAGAGGGAGATTAAAACAAGGCTGGGCTCTCTTCCAGCTCAGATACAGGAGCTGGCTTGGGTCTGTTTCTTTTACCAAGCCACTAATGTACAAAACTTGCATACACTTCCCTGGATTTTGAATTTTCTCCTGCCCATCCAGTCACAGCAATGGTCTGGTAAAGGGGATGCAGAGGTAAGATGGACTGGAAGCACAACTGCCTACATTTTACTGCAGAGCTCTGTATCCAGCTGTATTGGAGACATCACAGACCACACTCCTGGCTTTCAGGTTACCCAGTCTGCACACAGATCAGGCATCAGAGATGCAGGATAAGGAGGTCTGGCTTCATGACTGCTTACTGACATAATCTCCAGATAAACCTTTACTGAAAAAGTGAAATTTACCCCCTGCACGATAAGAGCATTTGTACCCAGGGTTTCAGGCACCCAGATACAGTTACTGTGTAGCCCTGTATGCAGGAAATAAGTGTAACAGAGAGCCTGTAGGAAGAAAGGCATGACCCTTGTGTCCACACATAAAAACCATCCCGCCCTTGTTTCAGGTCTTTTCTTTGATCATCATCTCTTTCAGAATTATTATTATTTCAAACTCTATCAAAAAGATATCTGCTTCCAACTTAAGTTGTACACCATTGAACCATAATGAGCCCACACATTCTTGTTCAGCTATTATAATTAGGCTCAACCCTTTGGATGAAGTATATCATAATACAATGTGTATGTAACTTTCCTCCTACTTCATGTATGCAATATATAAGGGACTAGCAGCTTGCAGTTCTGCTGTTTTCCCTCCAGGGATCTCAAAATGTTTTATAATGGGGAATTTAACTTCAAAGCGCTTCTGTGAATGAGATGCAGCTCTTGATATTTTCCCCTGTTCCATATACAATGAAGCTATAGCAGAGAAGGATTACATCAAAGGTCAGCCAGAAGTTCATTGATGTAGCTGAAAGAGCCCTTCCTACATATCCCTCTTGCCTCAAGTGCAGAAATGTTATGAAGCAATTCTTATTAAGCATGGAGTGTATTCAGGTAAATGAACCTGATCCCTGAAGGATTTACAGGCCTTAAACTATTTCAAGCCACAGAGACCTTTTGGCTGGAGTGATTTCTTGCACTCAAAGTGGTGGTATTTGAATTTATGGAAAAGAGCAGAATTAATTTCTACTTCTATTGTCAGGGAACACGTGCTGAGGACACAGGCCCCTCTGCCTACAGCAAAAGGGAGGATGTTTCAAACACGTGCCCTGGCAGCTCTGCAGCACCAAAAGGGATAGAAAAGAAACTAGCAGCAGCATAAAGCACCCTGTTTCCACTGCAAACAGTTTTCTTCAGAGGAGGTTTCAGGCTTATGGACTGCAGGAGATGAGAAGCCCCTTAGGTCAGCTAGCCTTAGGGAAAAGAGATGGGGCCCAAAGAAGAGCCTGAAATTTCAGTTCTCTGATACTCAGCTACCTAGAACAAGTCAAAGCATATGTCAAAATATCCCACAACAATCGTTATTTTTCATTAAGTTCTTTGACTGCCATGAATTCCCTGTTTATTTGTTGGTTTGGTGGGTTTTTTCCCCCCGTCATTATCCTTCATTAGAGGAATATTTCCCAAACTGCAGCTTCCTAGGAGCAAAACATTTGCTCACTTCTCCCTCGATTGAAACACATTTCCTGGAGCTTAATAACTAAATAAATGAATGAAAATCGATGGTAACAGATGCCATAAAGCACTGATATGCCACTGCCAGAGTTCCACCATGAGGTCATGCCCCCAGGGATTCACCGGCGGATGACCTCACCTCGCTCGCTTTAATGAACACGCCACATCCGAACAGGAGAGAGTCACTCATGAGGATGTTACCATACTCAGAATCACAAATCCCTCAAAGTGTGTCCAGGCATGTTTCCTTGCACTGCCACAGCACTGCATTTCCAATGCCAGCAGGGAACGAAACGCTCCGCGCATCACCAGACCCTGCGATCAAAGCAGTCGGCTCAATCTCAACCATGATTTATTAATAAGGAATAAAGAGAATGCAAATAAACTAATTATAAAACGGGGTGTATAAGAGCCAAATTCCCAAAGTAAAACTTAGAGCAATGTTCAAGTGATTATCCATCTAATTAGGAACACATAGGCAAACACCAGCAGCCTGAGAGCCAACTTCAGTGCAGCTAACATTTAAAATGCAGACCCCCAGCACACGTGGTGTGGCAGCCATGCAGGAGTCAGGTGGCGTGTGCTCAGCCTAAAAATAAAAAGCATCTGAACCAGTTTAGACAATTCCATATTATCCATGGAGCCCAGTGGACACACTGCCCTTGCACTCTCCAGTGTGCTCTGCATGGATCCCACACGATGGGGCATGAAGTCCATTTTTCAGCTCATATCCTTTTGGATGGATCAGATGACACACTCGGCACTCGCATATTGTGCTTACACTCAAAAATTCATAAAGTAATGAAAGAATCTGCTTCCAGAAGCAGCAAAGTCACTTAAAATAATTATGTTTTATCGTTACAGAAAATGGAAACGTCTCAGAAGTTGATGCAGCTGTACTCTGAGATGCCAGCTGCACTAAATGGCCAGAAGACCATCTAGCTGTGCTGTCTATGTGCAGAACAAAGTTTTAGCTACGAGAACAATGTAGAGGTGACTTACATTAGAGATTTCAACAACTCTTAATTTTTCCATCTGTAAGTAGAAAGGTTCACTAAGCCAGCTCTTTAAATCCTGCAAACCTGCTAAGACTTCTGAAGTCTTTTCTTCATGTTGATGGCATCCAGAGCACCAGTTCAGTAACCATTATTTATTAATAATAAAATATTTAGTAAACAACAATAATTCAGTAAATAACAATATTTGTTTAAAAATAAAAAATGTCAAACACAAAGTTTTACAGGTTAAATTCCTCCCATTTCAACAGCATTTGTCAGCAGTTAGCCAGGCATGACATGCATTTAGAACATCAGCAGATCACTCTCAATATTCACCAAAGCACAGCATTTTGAGGGAAAACGAGTCCAACCACACATGCTGCCTAATTGATTTGAACTCCACCAACCAGGTGTTGACCAAATGAGATCTCAAGGCCTGCATTTTCATTTTAAACACTGCTATTTCAGAAAGGCAATGGCTCATCCAGTCAGGCTTAACAACAGCTACAGGAGGATACACTGAAAACCCCACAGCTTAGACAAATTATACTATTTCCTAGTTTAGAGGCACAGAATCATTTGCCAGATTGCAAATGTTATACTGTATATACAAATATATACAAAGGATACATGCAAAAAAAATTTAAATCTTTAAACAGATTAATTTAAGGGAACAACAAACAGTATTTACCATCTTTTAAAACTGTTCATTGAATTCTTATTTACAAAGACATGATGGGGATCTTCAGGGTTACAGCACACAACAGCTGTCTCTATAGAAAGTGCCAGCCTTGATGTTAACAAGATGATAAATTGACTGATTAGTGTTTAAGTAGTATTAAAATTGAACTGCATTATCTAAGATCCAGACTTGGAGAATTATAAAAGCTCCTACTATTGAGTACAGCTATTGGGCTGGAGGGTGAGGAGAGAAAAGGACAAACAGTAGTGAGGGTGTGCAGGACACAGGCCAGCAAGGCCACCCTTACTGCGAGCCAAAATAAAGGAAGCCCAATCCCTCATGGATGGGAAATGTACCCCTATTTACTTGATCCAACTGGAAAATGGAGTTGGGACTATGGGGTTCCCATAAAATGCAGCTGGAAGAGACCTGCATTGTGATCACTGCTGATGGCCAAGATCTCATGCCAGATGAAGGTTCTGAAGTGATGGAAATCAAGTTTTTGTAAAGCAGGAAAAAGCCAAGAGTGGAGATCCCACACCCAATTGCTCTTTACAACTGCATCCATGCCACATGCCATGCCCATGTCTATGAGTTCTGCTCTGCAGAGAAAACCTACTCTGAGGCAGGACCACACATCCCCTTCCACAGGCACCAACATCCCTCTGGACTCCACCGCAACCGCAGACACAAAAACGTGATCAGTGGAAAACAACCTGCTTTATTAAAATTGGACAAGCTCCATAACATTAACATTTATGCTTCACTTTTAAAACGCCTGCTATACCATAATTGGCATGATACTTGACATTTGTGACTGACTAGAGGCACATTTACATTAATGGCAATACTGTGTAGCCTGTAGTAGAGGCAAGCAGGGATTTTTGTACCTATTTAACGCTCCAACAATACAAAAATAATAAGGGCGCCAACATATGATAAAATGGTTCAGCTGTCTTATTTTTAATTAAAGCACAGTGCAGCTGAGTTCTGTGGAACAATATCCGTCTCCCACAATTGCACAGACTCACTTATTTTACTAGCAAAAATCCCCATTAATTTCAGGCCTCTTGACTCAAACAGAGTCATCTCAGATAGTGCGATGGCAACAGATTATTTTTGCAGACCCCTTCTGCTGGGAGACACACCATTTTCTTTCTTTCTAAAAAGATAGCACATAGAACTGCACTCCATCAAGTAAATAATTAAGACAAGGAGCATAAACGGAGATTAGAAAAAACGTGGTATGTAAAACCATGTTGTGCCCTGAAATTTGCAGCTTCCTATGGCAGAGAGGCATAACTCCTGCACAAACAGCTAAGCTGGGCTTCCAAACCTCGATTAAAATCTTTAGCCTTGCTGAGAAGTGACGGAATGAAAAGTATTTGCATAAGCTTGTAACTTGAGCAAGCATAACGTAGGTGAAGCATGGGAATACAAAGCAGTTTTCACCAAGACAGAGTTTTTCTGAAACACAAAGCTACTTATTAATTTTAAAAATAAGACGTCCTGAGAAGTCATTTAAGACAACAGAGTTTAGAAAAAATACACACGCCTCCTACATGTTTCAAAATAATTGTCCCCACCTTCCAAAAGCAACAGTCCCACAAGGCAATCCTGCTGCAGTTGGTGCTGGGAATGGAATGCTAATCCTGGAAGCAGTGTCTGCATATGAATGAGCCTCTCTTTAGGTCCCTAACATTTACTAATTTTTGATAATTGCCATAAATAGAAGCATTTTATCCAACACTGCTGAAATCAGAAATGCTTCCTCCCATCTTGGCAGTTTATAGAAAGGAATATCATTTGTCTCCCTCATTACAGGCTGGAAATTTGAAAGTCTGTTTAAAACTAATGGTGGGTCCTCGTATTTTCCGCATCAGAGAAAGAAATCCATTTTGCAACTCCTCACATCACCAGTTTGTGCAAGAATTAGGTTGCTTCTGTCTGGCCATGAACTAAAAGCAACCAGCAATACCAAAGTTCCTCCCTATGTATTTCAAATCACCACCAAAAAACCTCCTGAACGTTGCAATATCTTTTGCCTACTTTCTACTGCAATCCACTCCATCATCCAGGCTGCTCATATGTGGTAATCTGTTCTTGAGAACTGTAATTGCACAGTGGGAAACTCAATAAACCTGTATCTTATCTGAGAGAGAGGCCGGTAATTGCCCAAAAGAAATGGATCTTTCTGCAGAAGGATATAAGACAGTGTCAGATGTATTGTTAGCTGCTCTGTTTAAAAAAAAAAAAAAAATTAAGATAGAAGAAAAAGGATGTAACTTTTGTGAGGTTTGGGGGGTGCATTGTGTGGATTGGCTGAGGGTTTTTTAGATGAACATTTAGCAAAGATTGACCAAAAGACCAAAACTTTTCTGAAAAAATGCCAGGCAATTCTTTTTCTGGTCAAAATAAAAACCTATTTTTAAAGTTATTAAGAATTTTGGAAGCTCAACACTGCAGAAAGAATGCTGGCAGATCAATACATACTCTCACTATCAAACTAATCTCCACTGGCTCCTGAATAATTCAGGCTCATTAGACTTCCAAGCTGTCTGGCCTAAAGGTTACGTGAGACGTGCATCAATCTGTCAGAAAGGTGGCAAACATAATTTCATCTCTCTTCCATTCACACACTCTTCTATTTGTACAATAATAATGATCATTTCAAAGCCTTTAGTTAAATCATAATTAGCCTGCAACCCTGTGTCTGAAATATACTGAGTATATTTGCCAAAATTAAAAAAAAAAAAAAATCAAAAACAAAAACAAATGCATATGGGGAGCAAGGGGAATACAAGCAAAAGATTCTTAAATGTTATTTTGCACAGGGCTACAGTGAGGGGCTTTAATTAGGAGAAGTAATGATATGTTTAAAGAAACATTAAGAGAACAGGAACACTGAATTTGATTTACCAAATGTATTACTTAAACCTTGCATTTATCAGTGGGCTTTACATATCCCTGCCTTTTGTTTCATTGCCATTCTACCAGCACTGGCAAAGACTCAATTGTCACCTAACAAGCACAGGACAACAATGTTTTGTCTCCTCAGACTAAATCTGTGATGACTCTCAGGTACAGACTCCCCTGCTGTGGTTAGGGAGTCCTAAATCACACTCCCATAACCTTTTCTTCTGCAGTATATAAAGGCATAACACCAAAGAATTTCTAATGGATGTAGTCCAAGTATTTTTATTTTTCGAAACATTGCCACACCATAGCCAAGAAAGAGCTCACAGGTGATGTCTGAGCTCTGGCTGTGGCTCAGTGGTAGGAGCTGCAGTCCTGATTGCCCCCAAAGCCTGGTTATACACCACACTCAGGTGCCCACTCCTGGGAAGATGTTTTCTCCAACTTCTCACTGGATGAGTAAAGTCAATTTCCCAGTAAGTATCTCCCAAAGAATGAGCTTCCTCATACAAAACAGAGAAGCTGGTGTACAACAAGACAGTGCCACTGCTCATTCTCTCGTAATATAATCTCTGAGGGACATTTATAAAAGTTCAAAGACTGCAAAACTGACCTGAAATTTCAAACAACAAATCCCACCTACAATACTCGTCTCCACAGCAGGTCACAGAGATCAAAGACTTGATACACAGGGCTAAATTTTATCACCTCTCAGGCTAGATTCAGTTGATTTACTCTTGTAAGAAAAAAAGGAAGAAAAGACATAAGCATTTACGGTCAATAAGCAATTGGCTGGCTTGAACTAGCAGAAATTACATGACAAAATTCCTTGAACTGGGCTTAGCAGGACATTTATCACTGAAAAATTAGGAATGTCGATTATTTTGGATTACCAAAAGTTCTGGAAACATGGCTATAAGGAAGCACCTAGGTAAGAAAAACAGGTTTTCAGAGACTGGTCCTGCAGTAATCTCTGTGGCTGCTCATCAGTTTCTTTACAGGGGGTTAATGTGGTTACCAGAGTCTCCAAATAACAAGGAAGATGAGCACCTTACCCAATCTAGTGTGAAATCCTATTTGATATAAAAAAAAATAATAATTTAAAAGAAAAAGTCGATCATATCTGGAGCAATCTTTAAAAGAGCAGCACTAACCTAGGAAAGCAGAGATCTTGTCTCCAGTGGACAAATCACGCATCATTTCAAGCTATGATTCGAGCTGAATGCAATAAATGACTTGAAAAATTGACCCTCAATTTGTTGGTTGCCAAAAGTGAACTGACAGTGACAGTTTCCTTCAAAACCAAGCGTGCATTTCCCTGAATGAGGATACCTGTGGTATTTTAGTACCTACTAAGCTCACAGGACAGACCACCAAGGGTCCTGGCCAATTACAAACTTAGCTGATCCTAGATAAATGCTGGTCTGAAGAAGAAAACAGAAAGGAAGGAGCAAAATTAACAGCTGTTAAGGGCAATAAGGCTTGTACCACATATCTGCTAAATGTTGACATTTTCAACAGACTCTGTGGCCTCAAACAGATAAAAGTATTCAAATATTTTCCCTCCTAGTGGCCACAAAACTGAGCACAGGCCAGAAGACATCTATTTCCATTTGCAAGGTCTCTTCCACACTGCACCTGCACATCTTTCTTCTGGCCAAGATGTCTCATCTTACACATTTGAACCACCTAGCTGAACCACCTAGTTCAGTTCCAGGCACCATTAAACTGCCTAAATCCAGGCAGTCCAGAAATCCACCAGTTCTTCCACATCCCACCATTTGGGCCGTGTTTGGAAAGCATGAACTCAAACTCCTTAAGGTTCTTGAGGACCTACCCCTGCAACATTTTCTTCCTCTTCCCTTAAAATCCTGTCTTGTCAAACACATTTGGAATTAATGCGAGCACAGGGAAGACTAAAAGGGGTCTTACCCCCAAGTTTCAAGGATATTTCTGCTCCACACAAACATTTTCAAAGACCACATTGTGCACATATGTATTCCAGTGGTTAATTCTTTTTCTGTTCACTCCTTTTAGCCACAGTCTAGTTGCAGGAATAAACTTCTTTTATTACTACAAGTCTTTAATAATGATATAGGGGAAAGTGAGGTAATATCTCATTAAAACAAACCTTCTCCAACACGTTACTGTAGGACATTTAACATTTTCACCCTCGCCAAGAAAGCAAAATTTCATATGGCAGACCTTTTTTTTTTAAAGTAGGCATTTATATCAGTTTCTGTTAAAGTCTCTAACTCCCTGAATGAAGGGCTCAGGTGCTGCATTTCAACTTCTCAGGCTTTACAAGCACTGAGCTTCCTGCCTTTATACAGCCCCCAAACTCTGGGCAAGGCTACGACCCCAAGGCTGAACGGACTCAACCCTATAAAGCTTCCTTTCAAAATCCTCTACAGCTGTCTCTTCATTCAAGAAGTACTTTCCAATCCCATTACTACTTAAACCCTTCATAATCCAATCAACCTCGGCAGAATCATGTCAGATCCCTCTGTCCACACTGTAACCCTGTAATATTTCATTCGGGGAAAGCGCAGCACAACTTCCTATTTCAAAAACCATAATTCCTACCCTTGACCCAGCTTTGTTCTGGATTCATCTTCATTTAGCCCAACCCCATTAGAAAAATCGACTGGATCTTGCAGATAACTTTTTTTTGCATAGGGCAAAAAGAAAAATTTAGCTTCTCCAGCTATTTGTAAGGGAACAAAACATAATTCAGGTGAGTAGACTGGCTTGCTGTACACCCTATTTTTGTAGGAGGGTTAAGAAACCACTATAAGATACTTAAAGGAAGGAAACTGAAGCTTTACAATATCAAGGTTTCATCATTTCCTCTAGGGATTTTTTTCTTGATTTGACTTAAGTTAACTGCAAACTAAAGAGAATCACAGAATCATTTAGGGTGGAAAAGGGTTTTAAGATCGAGCCCAAATATAAAATTACCTCTACTTCTTTAATTTAGTTACTAGAAATATGACGCTCTAAGAAAGGAAGCATTTATCAGCTTTTATTATTTATGTGCTTTTTTCCTAGCTATTAATACTCTTCTTGGCAAGCTCCTAGTTTAGGGTAGTCCAAGACCAGCAGAGAGGTCTAAAGGTGCTCCCTGGTCCAAGACATCAAGGATTTTGTAAACCTGTGACATGTTCCTGCTTCCCCTTAGGTTTAGTACATAGTTTCCCTTCAGGTTTAGTACAGGATGATCATATCCATTTATCATCCTTACAGTCCAAAAGAGAACACAATCCTGTAACCATAGAAACGTGGATGTTCCTGTGGACATTTTCTGCCTATTCTATTTTACAAAAAGAGAACGGAGCCTTATTTGCTCTCTCCACAACAGTGTCACAACCCCAGGTGAAATGAAACATCCCGTGTTCATTTTAAACCAGTGCAGCAGCTCACAGCCCCTTTCCTTCCCTCTCTTCAGAGATGAATACAGCATGGCTTGGCCTGGGAACCTTGAACCCTGGGATCTATAAAATTGTCATTTGCCACAATTAATAGCTGAGCAATCAAACAAACTCGACAGCCACTGCCATGTCAGCCACACACCCCTGTGCTGAGCAGCCCACCAGTCCATGATGGACCAGGAACACTGCTCCCATCTGGGGCAATTTGCTCTTTTTCCCCCCTCTCTCTTAAAGAATTGTCTTATTAAAATAAGCAGAGTACAGCTGCATAATATTAGTCTTGGTAGAATTAAACCCTTTGAGAAAGAATAGGAGTGCTTACCATATATTACAACTCTAAAAAAAATTAAACTATTATTCACTGTTTGAAGATAGGTGTTTCTTGTTTAACCATGAAAAGCTACCACATTAAAAAAAAATAATAATTTTCATACTCTCCATGGCCAAGCAGTGAAAGCCAAAACATGCTGACAGAGCCTTCAGTTAGGAGTGATGTGGAAGGAGGTTTAAGGGCCATTAAAAAAAAAACAACACATTGAATTAGATCTGAGGACATTAGCAGCAACAGCTGTTTTGTGTGTTGCCAGAAAATGCTTTCACTCACATCCTGAAATAGTCAACAACCTAAACACTACACAGTCCCTTTAAATCTCTAAAAATTCAAGGTATTGCCTGGGAAAAGAACGTGCTTTGCTCCATACACAATTATGCATTTACTAAAGTCAGATGCTTGGAAGAATAAAAATCTACCCCCGCCACCACCCTCTGGCAACATAATTTAATAATTGTAAATCAGTAAAGCATTATAAACAACTCCAGGATATACAACACAGGCTTTACTGAGCATAATACTTCATGGTAATTAAAGATAACGTTTGATGCAAACCTATAGTCCCAGATATTTACAAAAAATGGACACCAGTCAATATTAACATGGAAAAATTAGGGAAATTAGGCACAAAGAAGTTAAAATATTAGGATTATGCAGCTCCTAGAGGACCTTTAATGATGCCTATTTTATGTCTCATGCAATATCTCACAAGACAGAACATTCCCATAAATTCCTGAATGCGTGTGCAACATGCAATGATAAACTCGCTACCCTTGGATCTCATGAGATCTGCAGTTCTTCATATTTTCTTGTTAAGCTTTTTCACTGCTGCACATTATAACACATACAAAACCCTTCCTTGTCACTGAGGAACCATTTAATCCTTAGAACAAAAGCTGTTCACTGTAATTCAGCCTTTTTCCACACTGCAAGAAAATTCTGTACATATTCATTCCCCAAGTACCTAATCAGTCCGTATTAAAAAAAAAAAATCACAAAGGCTTTTTGAAATTAAAATATGAACTATTTATCCATGCTCTGTGAGGGAAACTCTCTTGTTTCCAGTGACCAGTTCTGGGCATTGAGACAAGAGGGAAATTTTATTTTTATTTTATATTTTCACTCTGCCCATTAGAGGCAAACCCTCTGGTGCAAAAACAAACCAAGTTCTATGTGGTTAGTCTAAATTGCTCAATAAAGCTGAATTGTTTTGTGAGCATTTTATGCTCTAGATGAAATTGCCACCTACAGACTTCAGGGTAGCTACTTGCAGGCGGCCAACGCTTAACAAGCAAATTTTACATGTTTAAAAAGGTTTTTGGCTGTCTGTGTAAATCATCTCCCAGCAGAGAAACAGGTGCCCTTGGTTAACTGAAAAGCAACAGGAACAACATTAATTAAGATCACAGTGGAGCTGCAAAAGCTGTGAAGGGACAAATAGTCTTCCAAGTCAAATGGCAATAATTCATGGAACCAAACCTTAACACACACACAGACCCAAAGAGAAGCAGTTGTGCTTAAGAACTACTATGTCCATGTTTTATTTCCTTTAAAAGGCCAAATAACTGAGTTTTTCGTGTTTGGTTTGACACTGCTCACAGTTCTTTTTAGTACCACGAATAAAGTGTTTTACAGACGTGCTGGTAAATAATTGAGCAGTGCATTTGGCAACTTCTTGTTCAGAAATTAATGTTAATATAACGCATTTAATATTAGAACTTGTTGAGCAACAAAAATCAGTCAAACAGCAATAAACCCCAACCCCATGATTTCAGCATCTCATCTACCTCAACAAAATCAGGTTCTGCACTACAGCTTGTGTCTCAAACATGTTTCTTCAACAGCTGTGTTACCTCAAAATTTCTTTATTGCAGACATCAAGAAGCTACAACCAAACTAATGTACTTGAAGGGAAAAAAAAAACCCTCTCCAGCCCAATAAACACAAGTCAGGGTGTAAATATATCAACAGCTTCACTAACTGCAAGCAGTTGCACCCCATGAGACAGCAGCAACTTCTCCCATTTGGAGAATTGGGGATTTGGGTCTAAATGTTTGTAGCGTGATTATTTCCACAGGCTTAAATACAGGGTCTGGGGGTTTGGTTTTTCATTTGTTTGCCTGTTTTTAAATAGCACAAAGTAATTCCCTTTCATAAGCACACAGTGAAGGCATTCTTCACAACATTTCATTTGAGCAACAGCCTCCCCTGAGTAGCTGCTCCCCTTTCTGAACAGAGCTAATCTCAGCACAGAGTTCCCTCCATTGTTTGGAAACAGGATGCCAGAGGATGTAGAAAACACTAATTTCTTACAGAAAGCATGTACACAGCAATGAGAGAAACCCTAAAGCTCAAAACCACGCCGTGACTCTCAGGATGGGACACAAAACCCAAGTCAGGAGAGGGAGCTGCAGAGAGGAGAAGGGCAGAAGGAATCCCTGTCCCTTCAGTTTTCCCTTTCAAACCCTGGCCATTAAGTTTAAAGCTGAGCCAAATAACCTGTAATGGATTAAATCTAATGCTTTCACCACCATCCAAGTATTGGATTAAAAGCACCAAGGGAGGTACTCCAACTTTTGATAAGACTTTTTCAATGTTAACACCCTCCCTTCTGAAAACATTCTTGATTTCACACTTAGATTACCTGACTTCAGCTTCCAGGGGTTGATTTCTGTTATAGCTTTCCTGCCATTCAGTATTTTCTCACACTGAAGTTAGTAATAGACTATAATCAAGCCACCTTTATTTATTCCTTTTGATAGGCAGAACATAAAATCTGTATGTCAAAACAATCCACAACCATCACTTCATCCCCAGCATTGACTGAAAACAGAATAGGTTAGCTTTAGAAGAACAGATTTTTATCGCTTTATGTCACACAATAGAGATAACCCCCCATATTAGATGCACACCTCAAATCTGAAGGTCTAAATGCTTTGGCCTAAAATGCACGTTTCCTTTTTTTTTTTTTTTTTTTTTTGTGAAGCTTTTACCACCTCCTTTGTAAACCTTGACATTTACATAAAATATTTAACAATACTCAGAACTGGGGGATAGCTGCTTATGACCATATAAATGTACATTCACACCTTGGAACACAAAGGAATATAAGCTGTGTGGGACAAGAACTAGAAACAGCAATCTTTTATTACAACTCTAAGCTTCCCAGCTCCAATTAGGATAAACATAGGTCCAGAACTTGGCCTTTTTATTGCCCATTTACACAGGGTGGCATAAAAAGTGTCTCAGACTCCAAGGAATCAGATGGAGCTACGAGGACCACCTTTGTGAAAACACTTCTGTGTCCCAGGTGGGGCACACCTGGGAGAGCACTGGAAATGCTGATGGTGGGATCACAGCAGTACAGGAAATACTTCCAATACTTCACACAGCAGGGTGGCAGACTAAAATGTCACCAAGTCTCCCTAACACCAGGAAAAGGAGCAAAGGTGATGAGATCAGCACAAAGCAGACATGGACTTGCTGGGCTGAGTCCAGAGCAGGCCACAGAAAGATCCCAGGACTGGAGCACCTCTGCTATGGAGACAGGCTGAGAGAGATGGGGATGTTCAAAAGAGAAGGCTCCAGGGAGAGGGCATACAAGACAGCCAGGGAAGGACTCTGGACAGAGGCATGAAGTGATAGGACAAGAGATTTTGGCTTTAAACTGAAAGAAGGGAGGTATAGATTGGAAAGCAGGAAGAAATCCTTCCCTGTGA